>CCAG010003939.1:0-11185 GCA_001077435.1 Glossina morsitans morsitans | reverse complement strand
GGAAGGAAATGTGATTCGTTTTTTTTTTTTATATTTACATCGAAATAATTACAATTGAACTTTCATTTTTAAATAAAATGTGTATTTGATTCCTTACTTTATCAGTTCAAATTGATTGGTTTATGCTCTTCTGATCCCAATACATAAACACATATTTGAGATGTTCATTAAAAATTGCTTTCGATGGGGGAAATACCGTTCAAACTCAATGTTGGCTTGAAAAGTTTTATCGAAACATGTCCTCGATGATTCCAAGGATTTTAAACGAGATCGGGAATAGGTAAATATACCAGGGAACGTTAAAGCAACCCTGTCATAATGTCATAATGTTTGCAACGCCCAAAAGGAAATTTCAGCGACCCTATAAATTGTATATATATCCTTGATCTGCTTTCAATTCTGCATTGATAAAGCTATGTCTGTCCGGCTGTGCGTCTGTGTGGTGTATGTTGTTGTGACTCTCCTGGTCGCAAAAATGAAGATATCGCTGCTAGAATAGATTGGTATTGAAGATAGGCCCAATTGGTCAAAGGACAAGTCCACGGCCCGAGGCGTAAACTGAGCGTAACTCCCTTTTTCTAAACAAAAATTTGTGTGTTTTTGCTCATTTTGCACACAAACTTACTAGAAAACTGAAATTTTCCACATTTAGTTTACGAAACAGTCTACTATTTACATGCAAAAAGGGCAAGACTCAACCATGCCCACACAAAGCTTTTATACTTATTACTCATAAGACAGAATGTTTACGAAATATTTTGTACATTGAGTGAAAATGAAAATATATTTGAATAAGTGTATTGGGCACCATGAACTGGTGGTCGGACTTGGGCTTACAGGACTCAGAGAATAGAATGCTAAGTGTGTTAGTTTGATGTGGGCATTAAATAGAATGACTTGGCGAATAGAATGCGTCACGCTAGTTAAGTGCATTCTGAATTAATTTCAATGGACATCACGACGTCGTAGATTAATTTTTCTTAATAATAGCTTTTACTCCAGTAAAAGATGAAAGATAAATTTTATCCGATTCATTCGCAGGGTACACCAAAGATTTTAATGGTGATGGGCCGGCCGCAGATAACTTTTTTACTTGTTAGTAATCGAAGAGTGAAGTTTTGAAGAGAAGGCTGACTTGCTAATGATATCAAAGGGCAGTGCATTCACTGTTTTACACGGAAGTTTGGACTTCAAAAGGATGTTCTTTAAATGCTTATCGCTTTACCACGCTACGCAGCGGGCCATGGTGTTACACGTTTAACTTCGAATTGCTGTCCTACCCATCGTATTCTCCGTACTTGGCCAAGAACGACTGTTACCTGCTTGCATCGCCGAGAGACAATGCAAGCATATACAAAGGATAAAATTGGTAGGAAAAGTGAAGCGTATTTTAAGCGTCTCGACAACTCTAACCATTAAAAAAAAGTTATCAAAATGTTGAAGAAGTATTTACCTGATTGTGGCAGTAATGAAATTCGGATTTAGTCTATGCCTTTTTTTCTGTGTACGGATTTACGCTAAGATTTTAAATTACTTTTATAAACCTTTTAAAACTAAAGTACAATTTAATCTCAAAAATGGAGAAATGATTTTAATGATCATTTTAATACCTACGATGAGAAGGGATCATTTAAAAATTGTTGACATAAAGGATGCAATAAAATGAAAAAAAAAAGAAATAAACAAAAGAAAATCTAATGAAATTGTAGCGTATAAACACATTTATATGTATGTCGGAAAGGTGTAAATGTAAAAGTATTACATACACACACACACAGGCAAAAACGATTTGTTCATTGTTATGCACAAAATCGTGGAGAGGGACATCAAGTTTATAGTGTTCCACATAAAATGCAACATTTTGTGTGAAGGAAGACAAACACCAAGAAAAGGATTTGATTTTTTTTTTTTTTTGGTAAAGAGAAAGTAGTTGCATTCGGAAACTCGGAATCAAAGCAAACTGAAGGAAGTTAAAGGGAACATTGTTTATAATATTCATTTGACATCTTTAGGCCAGGGATGTACAAGTTGTTGCTTTAATGTAGTCTATACCATTGAGAGTCAGTCCATGCACATCTGTATGCACATGCATACACACTCGAATACAGATGGCTAAATGAAATGGACAGGCAAAAATTGTCATCAATAAAAATCGAACTGAGATTCATGGAACCGTCTCGCTTTAAGCATAGTCATCGGTGGACTTTTTTTTTTTTCTTGTTTTTTATCGACAAAAATATGACACACTCACGTTTTTAAAATAGTTTTTTCTTTTTTTCAATTTTTTTCGTTATTTTTCTTGTGACACACAAGAACGGCGACATGTTCATCAATTGGAAAATATTAAAAAAAAAAAAAGAAAAGAAATTAAAAAAAGTAAAAGTCGAGTAACCGACATGACTAATGGAAATCTAGCGCGCACAGCACGTAAAACAAATCTCACTATGGTGTGAAGTTGGAGAAAACAGTATGAAAAAACGGATGACAGTGATACATATTAGCGTAAGTGTTGAAAGTCGATTAAAAAACATGTAATAAAGTTATATTTGCCTTAAAGTATATTGCGGATATTTACGAATTAAAAATTGATACGCTTTGCATTTTAACTCAACTTTTCTTTTTGCTTTTTTTACTGCGAAACATGATTGCATTAGTAGGACGAAGAGGTCGTATGTATTAACATGGGAAGGAATAAACGGAAGTTTTTACATAGAGAAGTTTGGAAAATCGAAATTTTATGTGCCAAACAAAACTTACTGTAAATATAAAATACTTTAAAATATAATTTAAATCCCATAAGTCTTTGATTTATTGAAAAGGAAACGAAAAAATTTGAAAAGAATCACACAGTAAAAGCAAAGCGCATTTAATAATAAGTGAGACGGTTTTGTTTCAGTTACTTCAACATTTTTAATTTTGCTTTTAATTGCAGTTGAAATTATTTATTGAATGCAAAAACAATCGGGCTACGGCCCAACATTCAAACATCCTACATCACCCTACAGCCATTCATATAACGACTTTTCAAATCAAGGCTTTATATGTATTTGTCCATCGGCTAATGTAGCGAATTTCATTAAAACTTCCCGAAAATTCCGGCCTGTAGGATCGACAAGCCTTTTGCTGCATTTGCGACAAGCTTAATTCATGCCTCCACCTAATTTAAACGGTGCACCATAAGCAGTTTGATTACAGCATTTCTTGGCATAAGTCGATCTTCCATTCGTTTTTAGAGATGAAGACCGCGAAACGGAGACTGTAGACCGCTTAATGAAACTGACTTTAGAAGGACGAACTACTACTTACTGACACAATTCCTTAGCTCGATTAGATTGGAGTTTAGATCAATCAAGTGTGATCTCATGCACTAACATGTTTTATGAGAAGTTGTGTAACATCTTGCCGCTTTGGGTTCCTCGTAGCTTAGTCCGCTCTTCAATCTTAGCACGTCTCTGGTTTACGACGGCCTTAAAAAGGACTAGAAATCAAAGAAATAGGCTGTTTAAACAGTATAAAGGGACTGGCTATGCTTCCGCTTATGCGGCCTATATAAGTGCTAAACACAGGATTTGAAAGTGGAACAAACGGTGTTACATGGACTACCTTCAAAAGGGGAGAATAAACTTTAAAAGGAATCCGAAGTATTTCCATAAATTTGTTGATTCAAAAAGGAAATCTGTCACCCTAGCTGTTCAGATGCACTATGAAAATCTTAATGCTTCTTTATCATTGGATATATCTACTTTGTTGCTGTTGTAACATCAATAATTATGATATCTTTTCTAATATCGCCGTCACGGAAGATAAGGTCTTGAAGATCGTACAGAGTCTACATTACTTAGATGCTATACCCGCTTACATCGTTAAATATCGTGTCATACATCTCGCTAGACCTCTTACGGAGATATTTCGGACAAGTAGAAAGTGCAGTTACATTGTACCGATCTATAAGAATGCAGACGTTGATAGTGTGCATGACTATAAGGTAGTGGCGAAACTCAGTGCCATTCCAAAACTCTTTAAACAGTTATTTGCGAATAGGCTAAAGCAGGTCTTATCGTCAATAGTTTCTAATCAACAACGTGGGTTTAGGAAGGGCAAAAGTACCACTGCCAACCTTCTTGAGTTGTGGTGAGATCACCAGCGATTCCCCAGGGAAGTCATTTGAGTTCTCTCCTTTTTATTGGGTTTATGAATGATCTCTCATCTGTTATTCATGGATCTAATGTTCTGATGTGTGCAGACGATGTGAAAATGGTCCATTCGGCTAAAAACATGACTCAGTTTTCTATCATTAGGTCCGATTTGTTCTCCCTAGTGAAATGGTATGAAGTAAACGGTAAATGGGCAGCAGTAACGCATTGCAATTAAAAATGTGGGTGTAATTTTCGATACGAAAATGTCTTCCAATCTTCATATGCAGTTGGTGGTAGGCAATGCAAGAGCTTCTCTTGATTTCATTAAGCGTTGGTCTAAGGAATTTGAACGTCCATATATAACCAAGCGGATGTTTATGGCATTAGCGAGGCCAATCTTAGAGCATGCTGCGATGGTTTGATCTCCTAGCTACCGTTGTTACTGTGATTTGATTGAAACAGTGCGGCGAGATTCCATCGTAAGAGAATAGATTGCTCTTAATTAGTCTGCGATCTCCAGTGAGGAGGTTATATTTTTAAAAAAGCTTATTGAAGGGAAAATAATATTCCCATTCCTAGTAAGCATGGTAGACTTCAATATTCCGAGACGGATCTCAAGATACTACGAACTCATTAGGTTCCCTCAATGTTGTACAAATTTCGAGTTTTATGCACCCTCGCGGATAATATGTAAGAACTTTAACGAGTCGTATTAGCAATTCTCCCTGTCTGAGAAGAACACTGCGGTGAGGAGAAAGCTTCTCAATAATCGACCGGGTGTGAGTGGTTGCCTGACAGATGTGACAGGGGTTTTACGTAAGTTCCTGCCTATGTGGCTTAATCCTACGGTGTCGATAAGACACGGGCTGATTAAGCGTAACCCACGCCCCCCAGTGAGTTGGACAATTGCTATAAACTAGGGGCCCAAACTACAATGGAGTCCAGATTGTTTATTGCGTATGGCTCAATAAACCCACTCTGGTCAGTGGTGAGGCCCACCCTTACCTCGGTTGGTTGCCTGACAATACTTAATGCTCTTAGTTTCATTTAGTCCTAGTCTCAATTATACATGAATTGCTGCTATTTATGTGTTAGATTTACTTAAGCAGCCTACGAATATTTAGCGCTTTATGCATGAAATTTTATCAATTGTGAACTTGATTTTTCCTGCATGCTAGAATTTATATGTGATGGTGTGAGTTTAATTTCTCGATATCGAAACTATAAGTTTCAATGCCCTATGCTACTGTAAAGAATTGCATATTTATATACCTCTTTGAGTCCCTCCTATAACGCGGGTAAGAGTTAATTTTTGTGACTGCATTTTAGCCAATCACTAACAAATAGATAAAGAAATAAATAAATTTAAAATGTAATGTTTTAAACAAAATTTCTTGCCCAGCCAGAGACTAAAAATATTAGTAAAAGTTTTTACAGATTCTGTTATATGAGAACAAAAACTCAATCGCATAAAGTGTTCAATTTAAGTTAATTGTAAAAGTCTTCAGTTCAGTCATTCAGTTGAAACATATAACGCTTCGTATTAGACCTTGAAAAAAAACTAATCAATATTTTATATAAGATTCTGCTTCTTCGTTCTTTCAACATAGACTACTATTGACAGCACTATTGCGGACTTACAATCGTGATCATTAAAGTGGACAAAATTTATCCCATGGCAACTGGTGAAATAGTTTATGAAAAATTAACAACATAGCTCAGCATTATCGTTAATGGACTTATATCAGCAGATTGAAGTGTTTTTGCTAAATTTCTTTCAAAATTTTTAACAAAACGTCTTTCATAAAATATTTCCGATATGTTTTAATCGCATAGTTATAATCAAATCAATGATTTGGTATCGTAATTAAAAATAAACAAATAAGAATGCTATAGTCGGTTGAGGCCGACCCTTGCATACCCAACACCCACATTCATTTTCTTAATAATACAACAAAACTTATGCAATGATTTTATGTAAATGTATAATTTTCATGAAAGCTGTCATATTGAAGAATATTCGAAACGTCAACTAAGGTGGTCGAAATTTAGGAAGCTTCATTTCCATATCAACGATTGTACAGTTACTTCCATCATAACAAACCACAAATTAGCCTTTGTCGCCATAGAAGGGCTTGCTTACATGAGACACCCTATGTATGATGCGGTCTAAAAAAATAGACCTATGTGATCCAAATTACTTAAAGTTAAGTTGCTAAGGAACACCTTTCACCTTAAAATGTAAAAAATTTGACTTTTTCGGCATAAATAGGATTATTTGTCATTAGAAGCTTTGCATGGGATGCGATCCAAAAGACCGATCTACGTGGCCCAAATTCAGTAAGTTTAATATTTATGTCAAATTAGCATTGTGATCGAATTTTCTTCAAGAAATATTGAAAATTATAAAGGTTCACTTTCCGTAGATAAGGGATTCAAAAAATTGCCCTATCCGATCCAAAGTTTTCACATCAATTTAAAATACCCAAAATACTATTATAATATTAATAAGCGATTTTTGTCGCGAAATTTTAAAAATTACATTATTTCTTATATGGGGAGTTCTTGGAAGGGTGGTCCAATCAGGATTCATTTTTAATAGCGATCGTCCTTGATGCAAGACACGTTAATATTTACCCAATTTCGTTAAAATAACTTAAAAACTGCCATCTATCGCTAATACAAAAATGAATGCACAAAATTCGGCCGGACCAACGGACAGGCTTGAATTGTTTCAGAAAATAATTTTGAACTGATTGTCTTTGTTAAGTTTTTCTCCATGCAGTATAACTATACTGCGAATAGCGAGCGTAGAGTGCAATACTAACTAAAGCTTTTTGTTCATGATTTTTAGAAATTCCATTTTTAACTTCAATTCCTTTGATTATTTAACAGTAAACATGAATATGTGAAAACACTTTACCTCTATTTCGTGAATTTTCCTTTAATTTCTAAAGTTTGGATTTTTCTTTTCTCTATGTTACATAAAGATAAGCAAGCCTTCAGAATACAAAACAACTTTAAAAGTCAGTAACGTGCACAAGATGGTTCATGTTAGGTAACTAAAAAATTGCTTACCGAGAGATCCCACGTTGCTATAATGCTAATAAATAATTTATCGATGCATGTACTAAGTATATAATGTTTTCTAACAGCATCAATGAGTTCATAGGTTCATGTTATTCGAATAATTCAAAAAAAAAAATTAATTATTCGATTCATAAGCCCGGTAGGGTCGCTAGATCACATGCATGTTATTATGCATATTATGTACCTATGTATGTAGACAAAATGTATGTAAAATGTATGTAGCAAAATGAGACCATTTGAAGGCTTTTTTCGGCATTTAAAAAAACCAAGTTGTTTACTCGTTTTGAGACAATTGTGATATCTTTCATTTTGTTACCTATATGACGTGTAAGACCTCTCTCTCTCTCTCTTTTTCTCTCTCTTTCTTTCTTTCTTTCTCTCTCTCTCTCTTTCTTTCTTTCCTTCTTTCTCTCTTTCTTTCTTTTCTTTCTTTCTCTTTCTTTCTTTTCTTTCTCTCTTTCTTTCTCTCTTTCTTTCTTTTCTTTCGCTCTCTCTTTCTTTCTTTTCTTTCTTTCTCTTTCTTTCTTTTCTTTCTTTCTCTTTTCTTGCACATAATGTAATCGGTGAAAACTTTCTCAGTTACCTAAGGAATTGCTTGCATGTTTTAAGAAATAATTTACATAACTTCCAAGTTCGAATATCTATCTACATGGAAGTAAGAAGAAAAGCAAAAAGTTTGAGTTTTATATACGATGTGGAGCGAATCATTGATTACCTCTCGCACTTTGCAAATTAATCCATATACTTATGTTATATACATATAGCGGCATTTAATCAATCAATAAACCCGTCATGGGCATCCTCAAGTCTCACTAAAATGATTCATCAACTCAGATTAATCAGTGACATGCCTACTTGAACGAATCTCTGGCAGATAATTTTGAAGGTCGCGAACGAGATGTAAAACTAAGCGCACTTCCAATCGCCAGTGAAAGTTTCCAGAAAAGCCAGAAGCAATAAACCGAAAAGTAAATGTGTATTACATTTTCCTGTTTGGAAAATTCGGAAGACTTTTTAAATTTGTTCTTCTACAAAATGATGGCAATCAGTCTAAGGGGATGGAGAAGTATTTTTTAAATTTTCAAGAAAATTTATTGAAAATTTTTTGTATTGCTTTTCAAGCTTTTATGTGTTAATTTACTCTCTCTCTCTCTCTCTATATCTCTCTGTCGCTCTAATCATAATAAGCGCATAAAAATTAAAAACAGAAAATATGGTTTTTCTATTTTTTTTTTAAATTATTTGCGTTTAATTTTGTGTATGTTTCCGTTTTGGCTGCTATTCAATTTTTTATTGTTGATATTTCACCGCATGCGGTGTTAGAATTACGGATAAGTCCTTTTGGCACTGTGTCACAAGCAATTATACTTCATTTCCGTGTGTGTAACAAGTTGACAGTGTTAGTAAAATTTCAAAATGACGTGATTTCGCTCTCATAAAAGTAATTTATTGACACAAAAACGTGTTCTAATGGGGAAAGTTGTGCCTCTCTTGAATCGCAGGAAAAATCTCAAATCATCGTTTGTCCCCCAGTTCGATAATTTTTTTTTTTTTCTCTATTGTTGCTCTAGACTTTCCAGATTTATTTTTTGATAAATATTTCTTATACTCTACACCACTTGCGATAAAAGGGTATATTAAGTTTGTGCAAATGTATGCAACACCGAAAAGGACTTGGGATAGACGCAGCTCTTACTATACTAATCTATTCAGAATCATTTTCTGAACTGTTTTAAATTGGTCCGTTCGTCTGTCTATCTCTTTTTCTTGTATTTAACCTGCAGGTCGCAAATTTCGGAAAAATTTCGATGAAATTTGGTGCACAGACATATTTTGGCCCAAGAGTGAAATCTATTGTCAGTGGTTCGGGTCGGACCATCTTTTCGACAACTTCCCATATAACGCCTTATAAGGCGTATAAAGAAAAGTTTATCTATGGATATCTGTAGGGTATTTAACGGTGGATCCTGCCTCACAATATTGTTTTTGCTCGTTTTAATTAAGCAAAGCACTGACTCCAAAAGGATGGTAAGAAATATTTTACTTAAACTGTTGCCCATTGCTGGCGATGAACTTAAATGAGAGAGGACAACCGAAGGGCTGATGGTGTGCTTGTAAGGGTCTATTTCATGAGCGTTCTTCTAACAGGTGAAGGCCCTTGCCCAGATTTGATTGAAATTGACTGAAATTTATGTTAATCATAAGAAGCAATAAGGAACGTCTTCATATTGAGAAACCAGGACATTTTTACTTTTAAGAAATTGCGCCTGTTTTTTGCCCTTCGTCCATCATCTCTTATCCGTCACGATGCAGCCCCGCCCGCTTTCGTGTTAAGTAGAGAAAATAATGCTATCGAAGTTTAGCGGATTTTTCGCTTAAAAGACAATTTATTCAGAGCTTCAAACACAATATTCTTTACGTATACATTTAGGTGTGACTATGGTTGAGAGAACAAGTGACCTGTAGAGAGTGTAAAGGACCTTCCATGCGTCACTTAACAAAACAGTAGATTTGATAATAACACTAAACACAACGAAATATGAAGAAAAAAACACAAAAATGAGTTTGAAATTTATTTTAATCCCAGGTTTGAACATTCTCTGTTCGTTCCTTTGTTTAGCTATGCATTCATGAACTCTTAGTAATTTGGCATATTTTTGTAAAACTTTTACTCCCTAAAGCTTTTAAACCAAACTTCACCTTTATTCATACATACACCTAAACGCAAACGCATTTCAAAATTCCAATTTATTCACTACAATAATAAACGTTTGTGTTTGCGTTAAGGGCAAATGAATTTTAACTGAAAATAGCAGACGAAAATAATGAAAACTCACTACTACACATATGAAAATTCTTCTCTTCGCGTTAATTGAGGGCAACGAAAGTAATAAGATTAAAATGCATATACATTCTACCGCACATTACGACCAGCATGAAATCACAGATAATTTATGATTTAATAAGTTCTACAATAGTATCTGTTGTGGCTATCGCATGTGGAGCGCATATGCAGGCATTTGAAAAGCATATGAAAATATTTACCATTACGCGTATTATGCTGGTCCTTTTCAGTATTTAATGTATCGCTCAACACAATTCACGGGACACACAAAAGAAAATGAATGGCAAAATCAACTCAATACTCGTTACGCATTTTGATGACTTTTCTAAAATTTAGAGTTGTCAGGACGTTTAAAATACGCTTCACTTTCTGTAGCGACCTTATTGTTTGATCGAAAACTTTTTTTCTGAACCTTCCTTTTAAAAATTGCAAAAAATAATACTCGCTGAGGGCCACTTGTGAAGAATACGCTGTATAGAGCAGTAATTCAAACTTCGATGACATGAAATTTTAGAGAACAGCCTTTTGAAGTCCAAACTTCCGTGTAGAACAGTGAATGCACGGCCCTTTGATATCATTAGCAAGTCAGCCTTCTCTTCAAAACTTCACTCTTCGATTATTAACAAGTAAAAAAGTTATCTGCGGCCGGCCCATCACCATTAAAATCTTTGCTGTACCCTGCGAATGAATGGGATAAAATTTATCTTTCATCTTTTACTGGAGTAAAAGCTATTATTAAGAAAAATTAATCTACGACGTCGTGATGTCCATTGAAATTAATTCAGAATGCACTTAACTAGCGTGACGCATTCCACTCACCAAGTCCTTCTATTTAATGCCCACATCAAACTAACACACTTAGCTTCTCGCATTCTATTCTCTAAGTCCTATAAGCCCAAGTCCGACCACCAGTTCATGGTGCCCAATATACTTATTCAAATATATTTTCATTTTCACTCAATGTACAAAATATTTCGTAAACATTCTGTCTTATGAGTAATAAGAGTAAAAGCTTTGTGTGGGCATGGTTGAGTTTTGCCCTTTTTGCATGTAAATAGTAGACTGTTTCGTAAACTAAATGTGGAAAATTTCAGTTTTCTAGTAAGTTTGTGTG
>CCAG010003935.1:0-17820 GCA_001077435.1 Glossina morsitans morsitans | reverse complement strand
TTTTTTTTTTTTTTTTTTTTTTCAAAGAGAGTAAAAAAAAAAAAAAAAAATTAAATTGATTTCCTTCTTTTTGCCTCATCAAAGTTAGTTGACGTCATTTCTTTTTTTTTTTTTTTACATATCTATATATATAAACATTTTTTTTTCTTTTTTTTTTTTTTATCATTCAGCATTTCAATTACAATTCCTTTGCATACTGTGAAAACTTCGGGCTTGTGTAAGAAGGAAAAATAAAAAGAAAAAAAAGACGAAAAATTCCAACCCTAGCCACAATGCTTGTCCCGTTTAAGTATGCAGGCCAACTGAACAGAGTGAAGCGGACACATTAACTGCCGCCTCATCTATTTAATACCATAAATAATTGCATCTAATTAAATATTCACGCGGATGAATGAAAATGTCCTTTTTTCTTGTGGTCCCCTGCTATCCAGCTCCTAAAGCGTTCTTACTGAGGCTTTCCTTATTTGTACATTTTTCTAATTTGTATAGTTATTGTTGTTGTGATGATGCTGTAATGCTGTTGCTCTTAGCTGCATTTGACGCGTGATGGAGCGAATGTCATTCGAAATGAAATTTAGTGCGAAACAACAGCAAGAAAAATATAAAAAACCATACAATTTGAAAGTAACGATAGTAAAAAAAAAAAAAAAAGGAAAAAGCGTGTAAGAAAAATTAAGTCAGCGTATATATGCATATTTATATATACATATATATATATATATACATAAAGGAAAGTAGAAAAGGAAAAGACGAAATGTTAAATTTAATAGTTTTCAATTAGGAATCATTCGTTTGCAGGTTTCGTTTTCTTTTTTTTTTTCTTCTCTTTTCTTTTCTTCTTCTTGTTCTTCGTCGTCTTCTTTTAAAATAGAAGTGGCTTTGCCATCATTTCCTCTTAAGCACAATAAATGAAGTCACGTTTCTTTTCTTTTCTGTTTTTATTTTTCCTCTTCCCTCTCCCTTCAACCTCCCCATCCCCACCTCTTTCCGGCTCCTTTACATTGCAAAACTGGCGCCATTTTCAAAGCTCATTTAATTTAATCGTTAATTTAAACTCTATTTAATTTTTGTCAGCCTCTTTCACGGCTGCTTGCAAATATACGCAGCATTTATTATAAAATTTTTATTAATTTCTTGCATGTCTATGAAACTATACAACAACTACATTAAGAAAAAAAACTTTACTTTTATTTTATAAGTTTTTTTTTTACGTCTCTTCACGTCCTTTAACATCAAAAGAGAAATCGTTTGAATATGAAATGAATTGGAAAATAAATTATTGAAGACTACTATCAACCGCTTCTAAACGTTAAGCGATTTTTTTTTCTCTCAAGAATCCATTTTATTGATTGCTCTCCTCGATGCTCATAAGCTCTTCAAAAGCATCATTCGCATAATAAGTCGTTGAATAAATAACGTGCTGCTCTCAATTGCCGAAAATAACTAAACTGGAGGAAACTTATCTGCTTCGACCAACTTGATGTATAGGATATGTTTCGGATAATGAACTTTAATGGACACATTTATTGACGAACAGAAGCCTGCCATTGTTTATTGTATTCTTGCTTCATTTGATCAGCGAAGGCAAGAAGGCAGGATGGAAATGGTAAAAAATATTGATAGGGTGTGTGAAGAGAGCATAGTAAACTTAAGGCAGAGATAAGCATTTGCTTCACATCCATTTGCAAAGAAAAGAAAAAAAGGCTTAGACAAAGGCTTTATCTTAATTTCGCAAAAAGTTCTTCAAAATCGATTTTAGGATTAATTATTAAGTAAAATGATTAAAAATGGACCCGCTAAAGAATTGTCAAACATAGTAAAAGCATTCCTTTCCTTACAAATGAAAAGTGCTGCCTTCCATTTATCAGTATACGGGGAGAAGTACGTTTGAGAGCAAAACGGCAAATGAAGCCCTCTTTCGGTTAAAGAGGAAAACTTTTCCACGAAAGATAAGGATGAATGGTATTGAACTCGTAGCATTTGCCCTATGCCTACTGCATAGGACATCGAAAACGTACCGCGAACGACTCAACAATGCATCATTTACAGTGCTTTCTATATAGTAGGTTCGCAGCAGCTCGCCGCGGCTGCAGCCATTTTCATCTATCTCTCCTCACATTTTTCTGACCATCACCATCGCATCATAGAAAACCTGCCCCGAGCGATTTGTCATAATACAAGATGGAAAACAAAAAATGCCCCAGTGCTATATGGCGATGTATTGCGCCCTGGAAATTAGAGAACTCACCGGTTAACATAACCTATATAAGCAATAAACGGAAGCCATGGTTGTATCACAACAACATCATCAATGACATTTCCGTTATTTTTGATCCGATAAACGTGTTTTTTTTGTTTCACATGAACCGGCAAGAGGTATAGGAAAACGCCACTGAAACTGTCTTCCAACTTTCGTTCCTAAGACATTTAAGCAGGGCTAACGCTGAGTTTGCTATTCCGATGAAGAGTAGGTTTTCATAACTTTATCTAGTACTCGTTCGCCTGAAAATCGGATAGAGCGGTTAATTTGAGAGTAAATTTAAAACCAATAAAACGCATAAATAAATATATAATGAAGAGGCAAAAAAGTGCCATTGGCAACTGATTGGAGGAACGACGTTTAGTAATAGATAGATAGGATTTAGTCGATGTACTGAGTAAAGAGGACGCAGAGAGTGAAAATTTCGATTTTGGTCCGTTTCGCGAGAATGTTTGAATAAAAAGAAGTTCACGTTTCATACAAAAGAAAAAAAGCAAAAATTCGAATCAAAATAATAAAATTTGTACGAGTTATGCACCAATTTTTCAAAAATTACCGAATTCGGGAAGAAAAGAGGTCCAAAGTTTTACAATTTTGTATCGTTTTTTTCTATCAAACCTATATTGCAATCGACAGCATCACGAAACTGCCCTTACATGCTCAAATATTCTGGTTTGTCTTTTTTTTGCTCTTCCAGTATTTGTCGAAGACAGAATCTTCGACTGTTCGGCTCTTCACCTGCAGTGAAATGACAAAAAAAAAAGAAGGGCCAAGAAAGTGACTAATGCCATAGCCGAACCCATAATCAACATCATCGTTTGGCATCGTTCATAATAAACCTTCGATTTGTTAGCAGAAACACTGAGACTTTTCGAATTGCCCTGCAACGCATATCGTAGTTATAAGAACTTGTAAGTCCCTGGCTAGGGAGTTACAGCAGTTTACATGCTCTTATGTCAACTGTGCAGCTGATAGCCAAGTTAACTATAGTCACTTAGTATTGGATCGAAAGAGTGGATGTGTTATGTTTTATTTCCTCTCTTACTAGCCTAAGTTCGCTAGCTTTTTGCATTTTAGCTTTTTTGCTTTAGCATTGGACTTTATTATTGCACCTTTGGTTGACATTGTAATCAATAATGATAGGCTTTAGTGGCTTCGCGGGTCAATGAAATAAGTAGCAGGCTTGAAGTTCCCAGCAGAAATTCATTTGTCAGCGACAGTCATTTCCGAGAAGAGGTTCAAATTTTCGTCCGATTAAATGGACCCAAGACGATGCTACCCTATATTCTTTATTTACTTTGTATTGAACGGGCTTTGAACCTTCTCGGTTATATAGAAAACACTTCATTACCAGAACGAAATTTTCTCATTGAAATTTCAAACTTTTTCCCACTCCCCAGCACTCCCAATGAATCAAATGTATCGCTGGTAGTAGGTATGCTGTCTAATGATAATCTACTCAATTTCTCCAATACACTAACAGATGCTTTTCAAAGGTGTTTGCGCTCATTTATTATAAAGACATTAATATGCGATAAAAATGAGTTTTGCCAACGATGTGAAATTAGTGTGAAATTAAAACAGTGCATTATGGAAAGTTTTGCATTTATGGATGGAATGAATGAAAGATAGCTGCTCAATATATATATAAACTTCAATGGAAGGGGAGGGAGAAGAGAAAACAAACTCGTAAGGATAACTTTATGCACATATTTATTGTGTGCCATTAATATAATTGAACTTTGACTTTATTAACTTGTAATGTTAGCCAAAAGGGATCTATTTAAAGGATCAACCGGAAGCAAAAAAAAAAATAAAAAGGAAAAAAAAAAAAACAGCAACAACCCAATAAAAGTTTATATGTGTTATAAATAAAAAACATATAAATATTTTTGTGAAAAATATATCATATACACTTACATATACATATATATATTTAGCTTTATTTAAGGTTAGAAAGCTCAGTTTCCTTATTTTAGAGATTATTCCGTGAATGTTATTGAAACCTTGTTTACTCATCTTCAAGACGCCTTTCAGAATGTAAATTGAAAAAACAACCAAAAAAACAACCAAAAAAAAAAAAAAAATGCAAAAATCTCTATCCCCCAATAAACGATTTATTCGTTTTCCTTCCTAATATTTACCCTTTTTTATTGCGCAATATTTTCTTTTTTTCTTTTCCACATCCTCAAAATGCTTTTTATTTCCCACATTTTCATATTAAAAAACGATTCCAAGAAACGCACTTAAATGTTTATGACATATATGTACACATTTATGCTTTACTTCTGTGTGTGTCTGCATTTTCCTCCAAGTAAAAAGATACTCCTTAGCAGAAAAAAAAAAAAAAAAAAAAAAAAAACAAAAGAAAGAAAAAAACGTGTTTTCACACTTCATAAAAAAAGTGTAGAAATTCCGCACACAGCATATACAGGCAAAAACACACCACCCAGGAAGTGCAAAAAAGGACCAACAAATTGCAAGAAAATCGTTGTACAAAAGATGCTAATGATTTATTTAATCGAATCGACCATATGTCGAATGCTTTTTTCTTTTTTTTTTTGCTTTTTTTGCTTTATTTATGCAAGGGTTTTGAATTCAATAAGTGTCAAGTGTGCCATTCTTTGTCTTGTTGTTGTTGTTGTTGTTGTTGTTGTTGTTGTTGACTATTATTTATCTAATTTTACAGAGGTTTCACAGAGGACAAGTTGATGACAAGGGATGTGAAAAATACCTTTGGTTTGGCCATTGCTTGCTCACTCCTGTCGTCGTGTTATGGTCAATAGATGCAATTTTTTGTTTTTCACTTCTTAAGTTTTCAGGCTTTAAGAGCAATCGTTTAAGAATGGAAAGCGAACTTCCATATTCTACCCGTTTTAATAATTGACCTTTAATGGCCGCACTTGTCCAGTGTAAGAATCAAAAAAAATAATTTTTACCATTAATTTTGCCTGTTAAAACGAATGGAAAGTGCTTACAAAATAAATGCTTTCTCCTCTTGTCTTCTACATTCACATATCGACTTTCGTTGGATCAGCTGTCAAAGTAACCAGCGAGATATTATATAATGCTATAAAATGTCCAGCTAGTAAAGTAAATTCGTTTGATTTGAAAAAGTAAAAAAAAAAAATAATAATAATAATTAATTAGTGAAGCGGTTTTCACATTCACACACACACACACACACACACACACACACACAATTATGCAGAAACGTGTGTGTATTTATATAATAAGGGTGCGCAAAAAGCAAAAAAAAAAATCGTTAAAGGCGTCAACAAAGTTTGTAGATATGTTTGGTGCATTTACGATGTGTGTTGTTGTTGGTTTTTTCGTTACATTTTTCACTAAAGGCTAATTAAACGAAAATTAATGGTATAATTATATTCTAGATGTTGGTTTGTTTGCACATTTTTTGCCATGTGTGTGTTAACATGCAAATGCATGTGCGTTCATATCCCCTAAACTCCTATAAAGGAGTGGTGCTGTGTTCCATTACAAACGAAAATTAAATGAATTGACATTAAGAACAACAAAAACAACAACAGCTACAGCAGCGAGCAGAAGTGCCAAGAGACAGTAACTGAAAAATGTGTCCCAAAAAAAAAAAAAAAAAAAAAAAAAAATTAAAAAAAAATAAAAAATAAAAACTGTATTAAAAAGTTACATAAAAAATACCGAAAAAATTAAATTGTATAACAGTAAAAAAATACAAAAAAGAAAAAATAAAATAAAAAAAAATTCTACAGCACTACTCTACATAAGTGATAAAAACGCGCAAGACAAATTCATATATGCACACATACATATACATTTATAAAAAGGATCTATGTGCAGGTACATTCAGATAGAAAAAGAGAGAGAGAGATTATTATCAATTATTATGCTAACATGTCAAATAGCATTAAAAATGCACGAAGCTATAAACAAACAAAGTATACTCCGCGTAGGAATATGCAGTAGCTCTTCCTAAGATTTGTAATCGATATACATATATATATATATATATGTCTTTTGCACTTTCTTTTTTATTCATTTATTTATTTATTTATTTAATTATTTTTGTTTTTTATTTAAATACATTCGCTCCGACAGGGTTACGTTAACTTATTTGCTACAACGCCTCTCAGATACGGCTATTGTTAAGCATAAGTCAAAGTCATGCCCTTTCCGCACGACCATAATGAATAGTGAAAGTTTGTTTGAGTCGAAATATATATGAGGGACGTTGTTGTGTCTACGTTTTCGAGCGAATCAAATCGAGACAATCAAGATCGATTTAGTTACGTCATTTAAATCTTCATACTTAATATCCTCTGTTATCCTTTCTCGTCAGTTACTTATTACTTTAAAAGCCGCCCTAGTCGATATATGGCGATAAATGCAACAAATCGATTTGTTTGCTTTTCGCGCCACAAAATATTTCTGTTACGTCTGTCATTCAAGGTATGTCTGCATATTTTGTGCGCTGACCTATACAGTCATGGACGCATATATAGCGCAAATTAAAACCGAAATTTCAATAAATATTCGTAGCCTAGACAACGTGTTATTCAACTTATATATTAAGCTTGCACGATTGTATGCAACACTTACGCACGACTTTAACATAGACCCAATGCTTGTTATAATGATCGATTCAACATTATTTTCTGAATCGATGTAAGCCTTTTTGTCGGTATTTTTGTTTTCCACTTACAGATCGCTTTTCTAAAATATTTTAACGAAATTTTCTACACTCTTGTGTTTTAGCTCAAAGACGGACGCTATCAAAAATTGACTGAATCGGCCAATGTTTTAATTAATTCTCACATAACGCGTTGCTTTGAAAAAGTCGTTATATGAAAAGTGTTTGCAATTTCCAAAATTTCTCAACAAATATCGCTGATCAATAGCATCTCGCCATACGTAATTGATGTAAAAGGCTTCCATCGGATGGACTAATTTTTTGATTCCCTCCCATACAATTGGTACCCCATGAAAAGTTAGTCCTTATACTATAAACACGTCTAACTTTTGATCAAAATTAGTTTATAATACTAAACCAAGTCCGGGGTATTTAGTGCTCGGCTTCCCCCTTTCCCAACTATAATGTTTTCACTTGCTTTTAACTATATAATTAAACGACATTATTCCCGTTATCGTTAACACTCACTCTTGCATAGAAAATATAGTTTGGACATCATCGTAGGAATAAAATCTTAACTCTGCACAAGCGATCGATGTAGACAATGTAGCCAATTGGATGGAGCAAAGTCTCGCGAACACAATTGGAAGAGTAGCTATCTGGACGCCCAACCTACCTATGCCTGATCCAAGTTTCTTATGCCGATAAACCTGCGCACTACGATAGATTCGAGCCTAAACTTGATACTTCGCATATTCAGCATTGTCGTCGATGTTGTTTGCTCGACTGGCATATACAGAAACGTGGATACATAAATAGAACAAAATTGAAAGAAAACTTGAGTTATTATTGCCCTCAAAAAGAGATTCATTACCAAATTGATATGAAAAATTTAAAGTGTGTGGAAGTGCTTGTAAGCTTGTGTGATCGTATATTTCGTATCGTAAACACTTTGTGACGGTGAATGACTTCAACTCTTCGCTCACTGAGTCTATGTTTGGTGTACCGCAAGATATCATTCTGATCGCCCTGTTGCTTAATCTCGTCGGAAATGATCTTTGGGATTTGGTTGGTAATGGCTACGCTTTTTGTGCGTATGTGGGTGACATTACATATTTACGAAAACAATATTAACGAGTCTTGAGCAATTCTTAACGTCTCGATAATAGCAAATACGTTTTGGTAAATCGTCAGCCTTCAATTCTCTCCCTACTGGATCATTCAACTTCAATGTAAAAATATCTGGGTAATCTATTGATCTTGTAACTCTAATGAAATGTCTTGCGGTGATAACTGTTGTACGCAAATTCAACTTTGGCTTCAAGTTGGTCTTATGCTCCAAAAACTGTACAAACTAAAGACATATCTGCTTCTAAAGGTGAAACGTACCATTGCGCATTCCCTCCTCATGACGCACGTTAACTATTGTAATGAAGTCTTTTCTAGGTGCCCAAGGAACCCGTATAACCCGTCTTCTTTATAACGTCAAACTTCGAGGCAACATCTGTCCTTTCCTTCACGCTTTCTTGAAATTCTCCTTTCCCGATTATCTCTAAATTTCAGGTTGTTTGCTTCCTCTACAAAATCGCGACTCTCTAGATCTCATAGAAACCCTTTCGTATCACTAACATGTTTGTCTAACTTATCAGCCGAGTGATCTTTTTCTGTTCGTGTTGCTAGATATTGGAATGCCTTGCCGCTGAGCCTGAAATCCTCCGACAATTCTTTGAATACGTTTAGAAGATAATTGACTGCACTGCTAAACTCATTAACTCTCATGATCAAGATGATTACGTTAGCAGCCGTCTAGCTGGCTTGAGTATTCACTTATGTATGCGATGTATCCATGGAACTACGTAATAAGCCTAAGGCTTTATAGTCACTTAATAAATGAAAATTGATAGTTATCTTTTTGTTGTTTCTCGCTTTGTCAGTGTGTGCGCGCCCAGTGTATCATGGAGTCGCGCACAGCAATAACAAAAGAAATAAAAAATAGACGCGATTTTTAAATAAGATGCTCTTCATTTTTCATTGTTTTGTTTTGCTAAGTTAATTAGTGCTTCCATGAAAAGTTCTCGAGGACTTTAGTGCATTCCTGGGAAATGGACTATTGTTGTTACTTTGCATCAGGAAGCAAAAAATGCGAATGAACTAACGGAGTTATTAAAATGCTCCAGAAAAATGGTTTATATCGCAGTTAAATTAGTAATCAATACGAAGGAAAATTATCGCTTCCAGAATGAAGAAAAAGAAATCTCGTTGCAAGCATTTATCTCTTGCCACAACAACTCATAACACCGAAAACGTGAACTATGAAGCGAAACCAAAAAAGCAACCCAGGATATAATTTTCAGCTTAGACTGAGAAGCATCCGCAGTATTCTACAGACTCGGCCCGTTTCGTTTACCACTTTGTCAGATCGATGACGTCACATTTAGTAGGTCAGCGATTTACAAAGGTTGAGGAGGTGCGAAAAAGGTTCGATGGCTATTTCGCCGTCAAATCACCAAGTTTCTGCTGCGAGGACATCCATTCCCCATCCGACAAATGTTCAAAGCCTACAGAGAATGATGTGATGCATATTTCGATTATTACGTTTTGTAACAAGTAAATTTTTTAAATAAAGTGGAATTTTATCGAAGAATGGAACAAATTGATGTACACTTCTAATACTAGAATTGAACCGGACGCCGAAAGTTTTAAGCCCCGTTCACTTTCACACCAATTTAGAATCCCGAAACAAAACTACTTAGTCATTTTTGCCAAGAAATTTTGAAAATTGCAACTCTTTTCCATATAACGACTTTTCAGAATGGGGCATTATATGGGGAGTGGTCGAAAAGGTGGACCGATCCAAACCATTTTCGATAGTGTTCGGCCTTATCTCAAAAATTCTAACTTGTAGCTTGAACACAAATTTACATAGGCAGACATCACAAGGACAGGCGGACAGACACGCTTAGATCGGTGTAATAAAAGTTAGATTTATCCTAAGCCCTTCTGGATGTTACATACGCCCACACAAATTTAACATAATTGTGAAGAGTGTAAAAGAACAACAAACCTTTTAAACACCTTTTACCACACCCCCGCACGCCTAATGTCTGTTTCAAAAAAAATTGTTAAAGACACATATATCAATATGTTAACTTGTAGAGTGCAATTACTTATTATATGCTTATATACATAGATATACATATATATATCTGTATATATGTATATATATATATATGAGTTTAAACTATCTATCAGCTAACAATTTTGTGGGCATTCGTGCTACGAAACGTCGCGCAAATATATTAGTTTTCATTAAACGCATTCAGACATTGTTAAGATATTTAAGTGGTTACGCTTCTATATGTTTACATAATTAACACAACGTCCCAAAACAATAAATATAAAAGAAATTTAGAAAAAAAAAGAAAAAAAAACAACAACAACAAAAACAACAAAATAGTCAGCTATAAAACGTTAACAAAAATCATTTACTTTAAAAATTTATATCGCATGTACAGGATTATCATGAGGAGATTAGGCCACCAAAAGAGTATTATTATGACTATTATTGACTCTGACGCAACGCCAGCAAAATAACAAAATAACGTAGCAGAGCGTAACATTTTCACATTATATCCTTTTTTATTGAAAAACCCTTTAACTCATACACACATGCGAACATATTTCGTTATGTTTGTTGTGTGTCTCCATAAATTTTATGTTTTAAAATTTTCGTGCGTTCGAAAAGTCTCCCTGATGCCATAAATATTGAGTTTAGCCGTGTTGCTAGTTCATATTGCAACAGTTTGTTGAAAAACTCCGCTCCGGTTAGTTTTGCTGATCTCTGTGTGTGCCCTGCGAAATGATTGTGTGTACTTAACAGAAAGAGAAAAGAGAAAAGCCTGTACGTACGTACGTACAACTGGTACTTTGTTACATTTATGGTGATGAAATGCTTTTTGAAAGTCATTTTAAAATCCACTTTTAATATACCATCTATTTCATAACAACCAACCATTCATTCATTCATTCATTCATTAATTTATCCGTCCACCTACTTCCAAACTCGTCTGTCTGTCTGTCTGTCTGTCTGTCTATCTATCTTGGTTCTAATAAACGATAATAATGTAATGTGTACTAGTAGCGAACCCTTTCCTTTTTGGGCTCCCATTAAATGCTTATATTTACGCGCGTATACGTGTTGTAATGGTAATGATAACAATCACACACATACAGAGACATAATTATCAACTCATATATTACATTTTTCGGGTACCATACATACACTTTTAGGCAGTTAAAGACTCAAAACTAAGTATGACACGGTATTTTTATGGGCTTTTCACGAGGGCTGTTGTTTCGCTCACTTATTGCTATTATTAGGAAACATTAACTTCTTATTATTTACTGACTGACTGACTAAATGAATGAATGAATGAATGAATGAACGAACGAACGAAAGGCAAGAAAAATGTTAATGTCTTTTGTTAATTGATTTACTATTTACATATAAAAATTTCAAAGTAAAAGTTTTCATTAATTCTCAGATAGTGTATCGCGTCATTACTGGCTGGCTACAAAATTTACTTTCCATCATAAACTTATACTTTTTTAAGGGTTAAAATTGAATTTTTTGCTTTTTTCATTCTTTGTTTTTTTTTTTTTTTTTTTTCTTTCTTTTTTTGCCATAACAAATTCAACCCTTTGATCTGTTTTCGGTTCATTGGTTTTTTATGCGCCTGTCAGAGCACTTTGTATTGAAAAGCCATTAGAAATCAATAGTTTGGTTTAGGTTCACTTTACTCAATCTCCCTCTTACTATACAATATGGGCAGCCAATCATAGCACAGCTGCCAAATGATTGGTAGACATTTTTTGTCTATCTCCTATCGAAACAAAAAAACTGACTCAATTCAGCAAAGCGAACAACTATTTATTTAGTGTGATTACAATTTTTTTTTTGTATTTTCATTCATTTCATTTCATTTAACTTTAAAAAGAATGACAAAATGTCTAAAATAAATTCAACTTGCATTATGGATATGCATAAGGATATGGCCCAAGATTTGATTGTGTGTATGCTATGGATCATAGGATCTGGTCTTCACATTTACAAAATTCACTTCATGTGCCTCACCGCCAAATACTGGATCAATAAAATAAAAACAAACATATTATATACGCTTGTATGTATGTTTATGTATATGTGTTTATGTATAGATCGTAACCACTCAATAAAACTCTGCTCACATAAGATTTCTGGATCGCACCAATCTCTTCAGATGTTACGTGTTAAATCATCAAATTGCGTTTGTTTTAATGATACCGCTTTTTTTGGTGGTCACTTTGGACGACTTTCGCCGGATGCTGCTTACTCGGTCTCAGTGCCGATTTGTATCCGTGATGTACCCATGTTTCATTCACGGTCGTACGTCGCATGAAAATGTACTTTTTATTTCGCCTAAACAACGCCAAACAACAATCGGACTCATCGACGGGCTGTCGCCAAAAATGAGCAAACGCGGCAACCACTTGAACGCGAACTTTCTTGTGAATAAATGCTCTAATGTTCTGTTTAAGGTCTCAACTGCCTCACGCCACTTCATTGTTCGATTTTATGCACTGTACTTACATTTCGTAGAAAAACTGCCCGGATTCGGGCGATCAGAGCGTTCAGCGTAATCGGGGGTCCATACAACTGTCTTTAAAAATAGCAAACCGATCACAAATTTATTCTTTCGACAGACAAGAGTCGCCATCACATCTTCCAGCCGTCTCTGGCAAACAGCTGACTACAACGGCCAACGCTAAATTTCTCATACGTGATTGGCCCCCGTTTGAGACGGTCGACAATGCTGCCATATATGTGTCATAGCGGAGATTTATTAAATGCTGTTACAAGAAAGTTCCAAACACGACTTCAACCGAACGAAGATACATGTGTAGATTGTATTTCATTTTTTGAGGAACCGTACGACACTACGTACGACACTTTACAAGTTAATGTTTTTTGCAGTTCTGTTAGATTTTCTTCTTCTTTTTTTTTTTTGTACCAAAATATAAATCATAAGGCGTGTAAATTATTGCATATATATGATGTGTCGAGTGTAAATTAAAAAGTTTTCACTGTGCTTGGCTTAAGAGCTACGCTGCACTAATCCGGAAATCCGCTCCACTAATATTATAACATAATATTTGAATTATTTGAATTATAGGCTCCGCGAGTGGCAAATAGATCTGACCTAAAGATTTAATGCGATAATTAATGAGATAATTAATTTAAATGCTTAAAGCAATTTTAAATTTGAATTTTTTCCCATACGTTCTTCTCTTCACATATCAACAATAATGTATTTAATATATTTTAATATATGATCCAACATATATTGTTATCGATTTTGTGATCCGCATTTGACTGTTCAGTCCGTGTTTCAGAACTGGCATATGTTTAGTGGAATGTTTGCCATTTTACGATATGAATCGTTTAATAACCGCTGTCAAGATGTCGAAATAGTGCAAACTTATCACCGAAATGCTGATTCAATAGTGGACATGATTCGCACATTACGAATAAATTATGGTCGGCAAACTGTGAAGGAATTTGAAGTAATCGAATCTGTAACAGATTTGTTAAGGTTCACGCATTATCGCAACGCACGCTCGACCGAACATATTGGTGCTGTTGGTGACAGTGTCGAAGAGGATCCAAATTCATCCATCACATGGCGCGCACAGCATTTGCATCCGCATATACACATAAGTCAGTTAATTGGATGCTTAAGCAACAGTGTTTGAACGACGATTTTTCGTATCGCATTTTCTTCGGTGGTGAGGTCCATTTTTCACTTGCTGGATATGTCAATAAGCAACATTCTCCCAGTTAGAGCAGTGGGAATCCATAAATAACTGTCGAAACGAAACGGTTGTATTCTCAAAAACTCCATGCATGGTGTAGCGCTTGGGCTGAAATTGTGATAGATTCGTACGCTATTTTGACGGTAACGAGGGTGTGACGCCAACCGTCTATTCTAATCGCTACAGGTCTATGATGACTAATTTTTTTTTTTTTTTTTTGCATGGAATTGAAGGATGGATGGATGTCGAAGATATGTGCTTTCAATAGGATGTGGCCACAACCCACATAACACCTCTCGCTTTGCCATGGACATTCCCCGGACATTTAGGTTCACATTTTGAGAAAAAAACATCGCACTATGCGAACACCCCTTAAAGTCTTGACGTTTTGAAAACACACATCTGTCAAGTTATAACTAAGCTATCGTCCCTATACGCAGAGAAGTCATCGAAAGTTATCCCAAAACTATCCGGCCCTATCAGATATGCCATGGAGGACATTTGAATGATGTTCTACTCCACAAATAATAGCAAGGTCCATATATATTGAAAAAAAAAAAAAAAATTGATCCAACTTTCGATTTTAGATTTACTTTTGGAATCATTTTATATATGTGTACAGATTATTTGCCATCTTATGAACATAAACTCAGTGTGTCACTTTAGCTTAGCCGCTTATTCTTTCAGTGTGCCTTCGAAGCAGTAAGGATATTGGAACGTTACATTAAATCTTATCGAGCGAAAAGACGTCTCAATGAACGTTTGCCTTACTTAATGTAAATCCAGCACAATCCTTTTGTCATCTAGAAGAGATTTTAATTAAATTTGATATTATACTGCCTTGTGGTGCGATCATGCTCCATCAAGACCCAGTAAAGAATTTAAAGAGGAACCGTTTACACTAACAGGGGAACAAGATGTAATTCTTAATGTTGTGTGACGAAAACTGGCACAAAATACGTTTGCTGCGGTATGTTCTAATTAGATGGACACAGTTCCTGAACTGTTCTGTATTTAAGAGTTCTCAACCGTAAGTCTTTGTACGGCAAGAAAGTATAGTTTTTGATATTTTATGATTTACGGCTTTCCTCGGCTATAACGTTTCCTTCCCTTCACTTTTCATTTACAAATGCAAATTCATTTTGAAACTTTTATCTTCAATCGCGTTACGTCTTTTGAGTTTAGAATTTTTCATTTACAACTAACTCAAAAAGTTATAGATCAATAAAAACAGGTTATACTTTGCAATTATATGTGCCCCGAAAAACAAAGCTTTTTCGCCGGACCCATATGAAAAATAGGAGGCCTGCTCCCCGATGCTATTGTATTCATAAACATGGTATTCAGCTAATTGAAGTAAAAATTCTTTGCTGATCAAAATTTGCTTAGACATTCCCAGTATAAAATCCGGACACCGATCCTGTAGTAGGAGATATATATAACGCATACATCGATTGAATTTCATTTTTCCTCTCTTATTAATAACCTTTGATTAATCTTATGGAACTTATTTAGCCACTAAGTGTGGATTGTTGTTGAACAATCTAATAATGCCGACTACTTGCTCTTGGAAATGCTTTATGATTATGTGAGAGAAAAAAAAAAACCAACGGCAATGATGTTGTGAATTTGTATTTCTTTGGTTCGTTTTTTTTTTTCTTTCTTTTTTAATTACTTAAGATAAGCGTAAAATAATTCCGAAGACGTCGCTCTATACTTGTGATATCAGTATAACTTTTATATGTACATCCTAATATTTACACTAGAACATGAGCTCATAGAATACTAAGGAGTTGTTTGCTATACTATCATCATCATCATCATCATCGTCATCGTCATAACGTTTATTACATGCATGTATGGAAGTGTGTTTTTGACTTCATGACAATTAACTTTTAAAATATATCTTAGTTTTCTTAAGCTTGACAAAATAAATTCGCCTCCTTCGTCTCCTTCAGCCTAAAAAGTATATCATAACTGATATTTAAGTTGCGTAGTAAGAGAAGAAATAATAAAAAATAAAATAAAAATGGTTTATAATTATTGCATATATATATTAAGCGCAAATTCATTCATGTCATATCATAAAAAAAAAGAAAAAAAAAACACGAAACAAAACAAAAAAGTCTAAAGCTGAGGAATTCTTAAAGGAATTGTTAAAATTTTTGTTCTCCATAAATAAGATTACAACAGCGGTACGACGAGCAATGAAAGAAAAAGTAACGAGTTGAGAACGAGTTGAATTGTGAACTAACTGGGGCTTTGGCTTGTCTATGGCAAACTGACACAATAGACAACACACATTCTTTTGTGTTTCTTTAAAAAAAAAAAAAAAAAAAAACTTAAACAAAAAGGCATTTTTTATTGTTAATAAAAATTAACTTGATTAACTTTTTGTTTAGACTCGTAAACATCAACGTTATATCACTATCTCTCTATCTTTCTCTCTCTTTCGACATATGATTTCCCCCCCCCCCCCCCCCCACTGATTCGACATTCCAAACGCTTATTCCTTCAGCATATTTATAACGTTCGATGTGGAGCGTGTTATAAGTTCAAACGAGGGTTCATTAATGGCTTTAGCTGGTTCGCGTGGCATTTGTATATTGGAATTGCCGCGTCGTTGGGGTGCCAGTGGTCAATTTATGCAAGACAAACTCAAAATCACTTGTCGGTAAGTTTACATTATTTTCTCTCTTACTCACTTGCTCACTTACTTGCTTACTTACTCCTACTCTTACTCGCACTCTTACTCTTAATCTTATTTTTGCTTAACTTGAATTAAAGTGCCATTAAATCAGGCTTGTGCAACATGATTTTGTGTCATTATTCAAACGAATTACGCTCGAAAAGGAAATGGTCTGAAAATAAAAGAAAATCAAAATAAAATGCTAATAAAATGCTTTAAAAAAGAAGAACTAGAGAAAGTGAGAGAAAGAGAAAGAGAAAGAGAAGAGAGAGCTTCATCAAGTTATGCTTACCTCACAGAAAGGAGATGCTGAAGAAAATTTTGTTATAAATTGTTGTCCCACCAATGTCTGTGAGAAAGTTTTTGTTGTTTGCTCCTTCTTGTTATATGTAGTCTTGCTCATCTTCTTTCTAACTTAACAGCGAAGTTCCGATAAGCTCCAGCATTACCAAAATTCTTCTCAATTTTAAGTTAAGTTTGCATTAATTTCTTTCCTCCCGAAAAAGTCATTATTCTAATTTTTTCATTTTCGTTCGGCACTACAAGTAAAGTTTTGTAAACAGGTTGAATTCGAAAAAGTGTTGCATTCGTGTGTGTTGTTGCTATATAGTGTTATAGAGTTCTTTATCGCGCTCCTTCGCTATACTCGTATAAGCATTTGCTGTTGTTAGCACATCTGGTTTTTATTACTTTTAATTTGCCATTAATAAAGCATTTATTCTCTCAAGACCGTGGACTCCGCCAACACATTGCACTTAAACATCGCCTCATTCCCCTCTTCCAAGCGTACACTTTCTATTTACTTTTTTACTCTACTCTACTCTAATATTTTACACAATTTCCTCACACTTTTCTTCTTCTTCTTCTCCTTTTTTTTTTTTTTTTAAGTAAACATCATCGTTAGAATAATTTCATTGAAATTACTTTTTTGAAATGTTCTTCAATTTCCATCATTATCCCCCAAATATTTCATAATTATAGATCCATGAATCAATTCTATTGGCAGTTTTATGGCTTTTATATATTAAAAATTACTTCTTTTTTTTATTTTTTCTTCTTTTTTATTAACACGCAATGCTCTTAAAAGATAAATTTAAATAAAGTTAATTACTATCGCGTCAGCATTATTAAGGGCCAGTTAGTTGTACGGACGGATTCAGTTACACTCACACATACAAATGAAAATTGAATTGAAGTGAATATGAAATATTCACTTTGTTTCATTTATCGTTCGTTCTCATGGCATTTGGCAAAAATAAGATTAAGAGTAAGAGTGCGAGTAAGAGTAGGAGTAAGTAAGCAAGTAAGTGAGCAAGTGAGTAAGAGAGAAAATAATGTAAACTTACCGACAAGTGATTTTGAGTTTGTCTTGCATAAATTGACCACTGGCAC
>CCAG010003933.1:0-50482 GCA_001077435.1 Glossina morsitans morsitans | reverse complement strand
AAAAAAAAAAAAAAAAAAAAAAAAAGACGAACGAGAAGGAGAAGGAGAAGAAAAGCAAGAATTGCCACATTTTACCACCTTTAGGCCTCATTAATTTCCAAAAATCATTATCTCTAGCATTATCTCGTTGTTATTGCTGTTAAACTGTTGATTTAGGGTGGCGTTAAAAATTATGATAATTCACGAACTTATCGTAAAAGGGTCACGCAGCTGAAAATTTGCCTTCAATTGCGTAGATATGATATCAACGCCTGGAAAGGTCAATGAAAGAGAAAAGAGAAAAGAGAAGTGAACTTTTTAATACCCGTCACTCAGAGCTTAATAAGCCATCACAATCCAAATTCGGTGTACCATGTTAGATGCTAGGACGCAATCAGCGAAAGTTTTATTGCCAGTCAGTCAGCGGGCGATCACATGAAGATACGGAATTCGAAGACACATTGACATATGATTTTTCAAGAGAACTGTTTTTTTTTAACGATCCTATGCCGATCCTATTACACGCTCAAATAAAAAGTCTATAAAAAGTCTATACCTGATATCAGAATCAGAATAATGGACGAGAGACTCCATGGACGCTAATGCGTACGGAATTTTCTTTATGTCTCTGTCTTTGTCCATGCATTTCCATGCATTTCTGTGCGTCACAAACACAACACTGAAGTTAGTATATTTACGGGAAGCGAACAAAGTGATGGCGGTAAGTATAAAAGCATAAAATTACTAATTTACATTAAATAGATTAAAATTTTGTTGAATGATTTTTTAACCGCATAAACATTTGAATTGCCTTACGTCGTCTTGAGACAGTCATCTCTCACTGTAACCCGTTCCTTTCGAGTACTAGTAGTAGTAGTAGTAGTGGCAGTGGTAGTGGTAGTGGTAGTGGTAGTGGTAGTGGTAATAATCCTGGTAGGTTCGCCAAGTGCTTTTTTGGTTATTTTTGTTTTCTGTTTTTTTGCGTAAACGTGAAAAGACAATCAACTCAGTAAACAGTTAAATAACGCGCATATTAATGAGATATAATTTGAAACAGTAACAATATTCATGTGAAAGGCAAGGCAAGTAAGTAAGTACAAGTACAGTCGGAAACAAACTCTGTACTCTTTTACACAGACAGAGAGACAGACAGAGAGACAAATAGATAGATAATCAACCTATGGATGATGATATTGAGTTTGTCGACACAGCAATAAAAATATAAAGCGCACGAGGACGATATAATGCTAAGTAACTCAGTCGCACTTTATTATATTCGAAATATTCAAATTTCATTTCCTTTAAGGACGGAATAAGAGAAAAAGAAATTAACCGAAAATATTCTTTTAATTTTTTTTTTTCTTTTTTTTGAAATTCAAAGCGAGCACAAAGTACAACTAACTGACTTGTGTATTATAGGAAAGTTTGCCTTGCGTTGTCTTGCATCAACGATTTTGTATTTTGTAATAGAATTCCTTTTTGGAACAAAAAAAAAAAAAAAAAAAAAACACATCTTATTAAAATATTCAAATATTTCTGCGCGAAAACACTGTCAACAGCATTTTTGGTTATGATTTCATGGTGCAAACGACGCACAATTCGCGTCGTAAAAATGTTGAAAGAGCAACTGATGCAGATATCAGGTATATTCTCCTCCCTCCCGTCATTCCGTCCATTCAACGTTATTGTACAATAACTGTCAAATTACTTCGATTAACATAGAAATGGTGACATTTTTCTCCTTCTCATCGCTTCTCCCATCTCTTCTTGGCGAAGAAGCTCTCTGGCCATTGTCACGGCGGCCACTGTCATCATTTTTTTTGTTCTTTTCCTATTACATTGTATGTATAAATTTTTTTTGTTTTTTTTTTTTTTTTTATATTATGTTAGAAATGCTGACAACGCTATTTTTATTTATCTTAAAATGTTGACAGAGAGAGAGAGAGAGAGAGAGAGAGAGAGAGAGCGAGAGCAAGGAAAATTGATTATGAAATTTTAAATTTAAATCAAAGTCGATCTATCCGGAGTTTTCTTTTTGTCTACTGAGATCCATTTTCTAGTGGGCAGATATGTATATATATATATATATATATATATATAAGGAGATATAAAAAAAAAAAAAAGCAAAAAATTGTATTTTAAATAATAGTAAAAGCAAACACAAAATGTCTAAACTAAATTCATTCTCGGCATAACAATATATTTGACTGTTTGAAGCCATAATTTTAGTCATTAGTTGTTGTGCGCACTACACGCAATTAAACACAAATGGCTTAAGCTTTGTAATCCAACAAGGACTTGCTTGCTTGCCTGCCTGCCTGCCTGCCTGCCTGCTTGCCCGCCTGCCTGCCGGCTTTCGTGTTATTCTCTACACATATATATATATATTTATATATACAGATATATAGATATATATATATATATATATATATAAACGCGTAGGTGTTTTGTTATGTGTACGTTAGTTTGTTCGTAAACTAGGCTCCTCTATAAATCCTTAAGAGTTGCCACCGAAACTTTATCCTTTTCCCTTGCTGCAAAGGAAACCGGTGTAGAAAACTATACAAATGTGTACCTAGATGCTGTGCGATGCCAAGCTGCAAAAAAAAAAGAAAAACAAAACAAATTTTACCTAAAATAATGTTTTGTTTTTTATTTTTATTTGAATTTTTATTTTTACTTTTTTTTTTTATTTATCTTCATCACTGAAAAGCTAAAAGTATATTAAACTTGTTATTCGTTTTGTAACATTTTCAAATACTCATGGTCCACGCAATCTATTAACACACACACAATATTCATTTTCATTGCCATACGATTATATTGCAATCTTACCGCATCTTTGGCGAAATTTTCAAAACAAAAATTAAAATAAACAATAAGAAGAAAAAATAATTGAATGGCAGAAATTTGGACAAACATTTTCTAAAAACGAAATAATTTACCTCAACAACGAATCCGAACGAATGCATTACGAGCGGCTGGCAATATTTATGAGAATGTTGGAAGTCTTTTAAGTAAAAGATAAAAAGCTCTGAAATATTTATTTATTCGCTCTTAAGTTGATGGGTATCTAAGATTTGTGGCAAAACCGAGCGTGTCTCTCTTCCTTCTTCCTGCAACCAGTAGTGTATTGAAGGTTGAACGGGGTGCGCTGGGCGGAAGAGTGGCGCGAGGGAGGAGGGGGGGGGGGGGGGAGACGAGCGAAGAGTTGGCAATAGCGAGTTTGGGACAATTTGTCGCGCTCATCGCCGGCATTTATACGCATCCGTTAATTTTGGCGTATATTTCAAAAAATTTATTACTCACAAAATATCACCTGTGCAACTTTTTGCGTAGTTTAAAAGAATAGTTGAGTTTTTGTTGCGTTATAATAAGAGAAATTTTAAACTTTTGTTATTGTTGTTGTTGTTATTGTTATTGTTGTTATTGTTGTTATTGTTGTTATTATTATTATTATTATTGTTGTATCATTTTGCCAAAGTACGTAAAGTATGTGCGTCCCTCTGTGCTGAAAGTCTTTTAAGGCATTTCAGTTTAGATTTCGAAGGAAATAAATTTTGAAAAAACCCACTTATTAGGTTTCTTAACGGCCCGTCCCCCTCTTCTCCTCGCCAAGTTCTATATTATTATTCCGTTATATAAATGCAAGCACATTTATACAATAAATAAAAAAAAAGAATCTGACAATAAACACCATTATTATTGCAGCACTATTGTGGCGGCCTTATTATTATGCTTAATGTTAATCTCGCCTGACTACCTGCCCGTTCATCTATACTTTTTAGATTAATTTAATACGAAAATTTCAACGCATTTGTCAACTATTTGAATACCTTGGGTTGACGGCAATGATAATAATAAGGAAAGCGCATCAAGAATCCATAGAAAATGGAAAATAAAAACATCGTATACATTGAAAAGCACTGAACACTGAACACTGAACACTGTAACACTGAACACTGAACACTGAACAGCAACGACCATTTATCAGGAAATATATTCTGAAAAATGTTTGTTGTAGTTATTGTCGTTTTCTTTTTTTTTTTGATATTATGTTGGCGAAATTCCGTTAGTGCCCTATAACATTCCCTTCTCAGCTTAGAGGGAATTGTGAATAGAATAAAACTTATTAAAAAGAATATATATACATACATATACATATATACATTGCCAACAGTCGTTACATTGTACAGACTTATCAATATTTTGAACTTTTCCTCCCATTTGGTGGCGGCGGTAAGGATGTTAGTAGTGTTGCAATTGTCTTCCACGTTTAAATGTCATTTTAGATCTTGCGGCGTCATTTTTTAACTGTCATTGCAGTGACATTTGAGAAGTAAGATCTAGGAGGTGCTAAACGCTGAAGTAATAAAAATTCATTCTTTCAAATTGTCTTGAGTGACGAGGACCATATTCACCTGTCCGTGTACGGGCAAAAAGCAAAACTCTAGTTTGCTGGCTTGCAACGACCCAGGGGAACTAATTGCAGAATCTCTGCAACCATAATGGGTGATTGCTGGCGCTGTGTTTGGATCATACTCTTACTCGAAAGTGCTGCGTATTCGACCACTGCAATAATTGGATTGCGTTTCCGAAAGGACTTCACTGACTTATTTTTTCTTTTTATTGGCAGTTAAAGTTACTGATGTTGTGGACGAGATTGATTTTAAGCAAAATGTGCCCAGCTCTCGATACGCTCGCGAAAAAATAAATCGTGTGGGTGATAAATTTAAAATGACAATTCGATTTCCAGCCGTTCGTATGCGATGAAGCTTCATCATCTTCGTAATGTGAACTTGAAAAGGATCTTTTGTTGAGTCTGAGAATTTTTAGTGCTTTAGTTGTTGACTTGTACAACAAAAACGGTTAAAATGTTTGCATTTCGAGTAGAGACTTCTTCTCAACGTCCTGGCGTCAGAGTACACACGCCGACTATCTTGACCTATAAAGTGTTCTGAAACTTTCAGATTTGCGTTTACAAACTAAACATCGCCTATTTTACGGCAACTCGACGATATATTGGATTTATTGTACACACTCGTAACATACGATGCGACTTTTTACATTTCGTGGGATACGCAAATTTGATTTTCGATTTTTTTGTTATGTTAGCACTTTTAGTTTGCTTTTGACGCATGCAAACATTAAACGTGTTTTCGTGTGCATGGCAGTTTTTGGCTATCGAAAAAAATTGATCATAGAATCTGAATTAAATTTTGTGTGTAAGTGTTCCAAATTAGTTGAAATCCTAACTATGGCATTTGGCGAGTCTACGTTGAGCAAAAAAAAAAAATGTTTATAAGCGATAAGATATAAAAGCTTCACTGAAAGCCGCGAACATGTTAATGACGTTGCCCGCTCGGGACGCCCCGGCACGTCAACAACCGATTGAAAATATTAAAGCAGCGAAGGAAATTGTTATGGAGAATCACCGAGTCATTATTGGTAGAGATGTTATGTTTAGTTCGACATTATATAGGAGATCGTCAATCAAAAGTAGAGCGGAGTTCAAAGTAAACAGTTTTTTGCAAATATTTTTAGGCTTAAAGTATGCAAGGAAGCAAGGAAAGACGCAAGAAAGAGTCTAAGCAAGTCAAATATCAATCCCCAATGATCTCCACAATAGACGAAAAGAACTTCGATTAGCTGAACAAATTTACAAAGCAAAATAAAACGGCGAAAAGGACTGACACGCCAGAAAATCTTTATGTAATCTTTAGTCCCAAAATGAATTTCGCTATTGCCGCACTCGCTATCTATCCTTATAAATGAGAAAAACAAAACAGAAACGTACTAACTAGTTAAATCGCAAATATTTCGTGATGACGAGTATACTCGTTATACGCCGTGTATACGTAATTGATTGAGATTGAGATTAGATTGTAATGAAATAGCCTGACGAAATGACATACACACCTTCAAAACTACATTACTATGATAAATACACGTGCACGATGAAATCCGACAAGAGCGGATGGGCGGATCACGACATATATATTCGTCATAACACAAAATTTTCTACTTCTTTCACAACCTACGCACTTGTCATGGTTAATGGGAAAAAATAACTTTTCGTTCTATTGAGAAAATTAATCGTTCGATCCTGATTTAAGTGAATTGCTTTATTTGCCTGCAAAAAAAAAAAAAAAAAAACGCAACCGCACCGTAACGCAATTTCCCTGAAAACTGAAAGTTAAGCAGAGGTGCTGTAGTGTTTATGGTAGTTGTCGACTAATTCACGATATCTTGTGTATGCTCGGGTGGCAGGTGTTAACTCTTATTATTAGAGAAAATTATTTCAAATATGAAATATACAGTTGGGAGTCAAGTCAATCAAGTGCTTTGACACTCAAATTAAAAATGAAAAAAAAAAAAAATTCGGAAAATGGAATATACAGTTGGGAGTCAAGTCAATCAAGTGCTTTGACACTCAAATTAAAAATGAAAAAAAAAAAAAATTCGGAAAATGGAATTAAACAACTTGGACCGTCAGACAGACAAATCGTAATATTCTCCATTTTACATATTCTTTCTTATTTTCCTCCTTCGACAAGTCGTCTCGTGTTCGTATCCTTTTCCATATTAATATGAACAAAAGGCTGAGGGCAATGATGAGTCAAGTCAAAGTTCTTTTTTCCTTGAAATATTCATACTTGTCACTGAACTTCACTAGTTGGAGCCTTTGAAATACAGTTGGGAGTCAAGTCAATCAAGTGCTTTGACACTCAAATTAAAAAAGAAAAAAAAAAAAATTCGGAAAATGGAATTAAACAACTTGGACCGTCAGACAGACAAATCGTAATATTCTACATTTTACATATTCTTTCTTATTTTCCTCCTTCGACAAGTCGTGTCGTGTTCGTATCCTTTTCCATATTAATATGAACAAAAGGCTGAGGGCAATGATGAGTCAAGTCAAAGTTCTTTTTTCCTTGAAATATTCATACTTGTCACTGAACTTCACTAGTTGGAGCCTTTGAAACTTCCTTGTCCTTGCTTCCTATTCTTTTGCGGTTTTCTCCTTTTTAATTAGTAATATATCATCGGAATTTATTTTGTTGCGATTCATTTAAAAGCCTTCATTTTTTTTCCTTTTTATTTTTATTTTTATTTTTTTTTTGTTTTTTTTTTAATGCTTTTTCAGTGTTGAGCTGTCGTTCTGTTATGTTCAACTTTATGAAATTCCTTTTTTCGATTTCACTTCTTTCCGTTAATTTATTAAATTAATATATGTGTATGGATGAAACTTTTCAACCTCTTCCCCCTATATATATGTATATATTTTATGAGAAAAGACAGATCAGGCGACATTAAGGAAACTTTCCTCTCTAAACTTTTGACCGCAGAGCATTGAATTATAAACAGTTTACAATTTTTATGTACTTCTTTCTCTCTTCTGGTGGTTTTGTCGGTTTTTTTCTTGTCTTTTTTTTTTTTTTTATTTTTTTATCATTAAACGGCGCCGCTTATATAAACTTCATTCGTATAATTATTATTATGATTAACTCTTGCATTTGTACAAATGCGGTCGTTAAGGTAACCGTTACAAAAAGGACAGTGAAAAGAGGATAATGGCAACGCATCATAAAAGATAAATACGACAGTGTAGAGAGAACGAGAGGTTAACTAAACGCGGGGTGCAAGGCACCCAACGCCTGTGATAATGAAATGAACCTAAGGCTAAGGAGGGGTAAGCTCAAGACGCGAAACTGAGAATGTAAACATATTTTAATTGAAAATTATGTTAGTTTTGAATTGTGATGACATTACGTTGTTCAGTCATAAAAAACCGAAGTGCGTTATTATGCAAACAATAATGGCTCTTCAGAGAGAGAGAGAGAGAGAGAGAGAGTAGACCTTTCTGCCCTCCCAGATTTCAGACCGTTTAGTAAATATTAACTAATTAATTTAAATTTATGGCTCTGCTCTTTCATATAATCCGCGCAAAAAAAAAAAAACAGAAGCCATTTTACTATCGTTTGTTCAGTTTTAAAAAAAATATCTTTGAAAATCTAAATTTGAATATATTGTAGATTTATGTTACAGTTTTTCTCGAAATTTCATTGCTTTTTTTTTGTTCTTCTTTCATACAAGACCACTGGGAGATGGGCTAAGGCCAGTTGAACATTTCGTTTGCAAAACAAAAAGAAATAAAAACATGACTTGTATCGAATATGTGGGTATTTAAGTTGACAATACCTTTGATCAATGGCGAGCTTTTATTTTTCATAGTTTCACCATTCCGAGCAACCACCTAACTAACTTTTAGGATGTAAATAATATGCTCTAAATTACGCTTACAGCAACCGAGTAGTACTTACTTACAACGCTAAGCTACAAAAGATACCTTGCGGCATAAAGGCCGCACTTAATCGAGCTATCACCACGATATCCGAATACGACAGAGTAAGTATGGAAAACTTTACGCATTACTGTGTCTTACGGCGCGGGAGAAATGATGGACACACCCTTTGCTTTTTGGTATATATAGGATATGTACTCGAAGAGGGAGTCAAGGATTTAGGTTTTTTAACACGATGAAAAAAATACTTGACTGCTGTGAGTATTCGATCGAGATGGTTCCACTTGTAACACAAATACACCCCCGACAGCCAAGCTAGCTTAAAGTCCCTAAGGGGAGGAATGATAACATGCAGGTTGATGTTGGAGTGCCTTCAAACTGAGCTGAATGAGCTTGGCAGGCACAACGATGTGCACCTAATTTGGGTGCCTGGGCATTCGGGCGTTGAGAGCAACGAAAGGGCTACCTGCCTAGTTAAGAGGCGTACCAAGAAGCCACATTAACAGGCTGGTATCGCGATGAGCATAGAATAAAGCAAACTGCCGATGGAAACAATGTGCAGGACAACGTCAGGCAAAAAGATTCATAAAATCTTTCGGTAGGGCACAAAAACTACTGAAGTGACCTACTTTTAGTCATCGGCTTCTACATAATTCCGGTCATAATTCCCTCAGGTACCATCTGAAAAGCATGGGTATCTTTGATACCGATTTATGCCGATTCTGCCAAGGAACAAGTGAAACGTCCTATCACATTCTATGTGAATGTGAGGTCATCTACAGAATCAGCCACCAAGTGTTCGGTGAGCATTTTACTGCCCCAGACGCGGTATGGGGTTCCGATCCAAAGGAGGTGGCGGGATTCATAAAAATCCTAAAACTGGACATCTAGGCGCTTGGGCGAGTACAATAGATCTTCTAGGTCGCGGTACATTTTGCCCACGTAATTAATTAAACACAAACATTCACAGACGGTACATTTTAATTTATTTTGACCACTCCTATGCTTCTGTATATAGATCACATGTGTGAGTAACTGACCTTTCAAGTCAAATGTTGGTCAACATGATATGAATATTTGTACAAACTTTCTAAAATTACTTGTCCAAAATATACTTTTGTCTCTCGGTGACGTAATTAATCACATACTACTTGTACTTATCCTGAGAATTGAGAAATCACTATGAACACACATATCAGTTAAAATAATAACACAGCTATTCTTGAAGGCCTTCGGCCCATAAGCATTTTACCCATATTGTCCAATGTTTTCAAATGGCTCGTTGTAGCATAGGTAGGACTCAAATTAAAAAAATAAAATCCAAGTGCTCACAAAATAAGGCTATAAATCCAGATACAATTGTAATACTGCTGTATTAAAAGTCCTTGCAGATGTTCGTCTATCGTACGATAAAGAAGGGGGAGCTTGCAATTCTGATCATTTTACTGTTGCCCATGATCTATTATTAAAAATAACTTGAACTATGTTTTGGTTTTGAGTCAAGTTAACGAGATCATGTTTTAACAAGCAAGAATATTATATATCTGGCAAGGTCGACCATCAAATACCCTACATCACTTCGCCCCTGCTACCTAGTTATTCGTTTGGTTTGGTAACAATGCCTCAAATATTACACATTATCTTTATACAAGGACAAGCTCGAACATTGGAGGATGCCCAAAACATAATATGACGTCATCCAAATTTAGAAAACTCAATTTATTTGCCAAAAATTTTATTATTTTTCAGTTTCCGCTATAGAAAACTAGAAAATATACTTTTTCTTCATAAATGGCCTTGGTTATCATGATAACCCTTATAGGTGTGTGCAGACCTATGTGTTCCAACCTCCCCACTGTTAATTCTCTTGGTTTATTTGCTACTATGGACCAATTTTCAGCGTAAAGTATTAAAAATTAAACCTTTTTCTGAACGGCTTACTCTATTCATCAGAAATCTACTATAGGGAGTGCTATCCAAGAAACAGACCCATGTCTTTCAAATTTGATCGACGTAATTTTTATGTCAAATTGCTACCATGAACGAATTTTCATAATAAAACATTAACAATTAGGTTATTTTGGCATATAAGAGTTCACATTTAATGAGACTCCTTATATGTATGTGGTGGTATCCATAAAATAGACCTACGTGATCCAAATTCGCTAAGCGTGGTTTCTTTGTCAATTTCACCATGAAGTATTGGAAATTATAACTTTTTGCCATATAAAGGTTCAGATTTCGTAGGAACGATTATATAAGAGGGGGTTCAAAAAATTCCCCCCACCGAAGCAAATTTTTTTTAACAATTTGGAACGTCGGAATGCTGCAGTGAGTTCTGTCGAAAAATGTAAAAAATTGTAATTATTTTCCCTATGACGAATTTTAAAAATAGACGTTCTATGGCGAGTGGTCGAAAAAGAGAACCGATCCAAACTCTTTTCAATAGCGTTCGTCCTAAACAAGAACATCAGTATAGCAAATGTCATCGAAATATCTCAAAAATTGCGACCTGTAGGTTGAACACAAAAATACATGGACAGACACACTTAGAGCCGTATAATAAACCTTTCCGTATGTTACGTACGTAAGCGCAAACTTAATATACCCTCAACCACAAGTGGTGTAGGATATAAAACTAGGTATTAGTGTGAAGGTATTAATAAGTCTTCATTTACTCGCAGAGAAATTTCCTAAACCTAAGGGTTCAATACTGGGGTCAGTTTTGTTTAATGTATTTATTAATTTATGGGCTTTGTTGACCATCTTGTTGAACAAGACGACCAATAATGATCTACCAAATATTGTCCATTGTCATGTTTCTGTCTGAGAATAATTAAACCTGTTATGGTCTCTCTCGTATCTTACGGTACTAATGCATACGGTGATCTTGATTATGTTTCTAAAAATGCACAGTGTTTCTCAGTATATACGGTGAACAAAAGGAAATATGAATAGGATCGCGTATCGCACATATCTTTACGGATTTCGGACTTGGATTTGAATTCATACTTAAATGTGCAAAATTTTATATGCGTTCGTACGGTCGTTTATAGCCACGGGCTTGATTATCTCTATGACAAGGTGACTTTCTTCATTAGATCGAAACGAACTATGAATCTTGTTTTAGCGAAACAAAGACATGCTACATCTTCTTTGTAAAATTGATTGCAAATGCCTTTTATTTTGAAATCCATATGGTAACGACGCTTCTTGATCCGAATCACAATTGAGTTTATTATACAATAATCAATGAGAAAAACCGGAAAAGTTTATGGCTTTGTTTGAGAAACAATTAAGTGGCGGGTGGATGGGTGGATGGATGGATGGGTGCCCACGATTCGCTATCACGCCAAGCATATATATATATATATATATATAGCTTTTTTACTTATTCTATAATTGCAAATAGAGAAAGGGCCAACAAAAGGCAAAAAAAAAAAAAAAAAAAAAAAAAATGCGAAAAATTCAAAGACCTGTAATTATTATGCTTAGAAGAAATTAAATACTTAAACGGTTTTTGAGATTTTTCTTCTGCTGTTTCAACGACGTCAACGCCAAGAAAACAATCAGAATTTATACACAAATTATAAGCTTTTGAAATAAAAAGAAAATTGGTGGGACGAGTGCGTTCACATGCACATGCACATGCACATGCACATGCACATGCACATACATTCTCAAAGTTTGGCATATTCCCACGTTTCTTTTATACTCTCTATAGGTACAGTTATTGTTGTAAGTTACAAAGTAGGTGAAGTGACACGGGCTGGTAAGGGTTAAGGGTTAAAATAAAACCATGCACCTCTGAATGGATTTCAGGTGGCAATGCAAGCAATTTCTTTCCCCCACTTTATGGTTTTCGTATTCCGGTTGTTGCATTTACACTAATTTTCCAAATCATGTATTGTTCAAATAGAAATAGCACAGTTTTCTGTATACACGCGTATGACGCTGTCGTGTGTTTTCAAAATACTTACGGTGCGTTCCTAACATTTGATTATTTTCTCAAGTATGAACAAGATTTTTTCTCATTTCGTCTTTTAGCCATCGAAAGCAAATTAGAGAAAATTGCTTTAGCAAAACGTGAAGTGCCGTTAAGACGATTTAAAATAGGTTCCAAATGCTCAACGTACGCTTTTGAATCAAATGTCATTGCAATGATTTAATTTATAAAAAATATTCTAACAAATTTATACTCGCTTAGCGGCGAATCTTTGCTACGCATCACCTTATACCTAATAATTAACCTACCATCCATCCATTAAGCCACTAGTGATCACAACTGCGCAATATTATGCTTGTAAACTAGATATAGATCGATAGGTCGATTCGACAACTATAGAAAGATATATAACGGTTTTGAGAACGTGTCCATCCTCACAGTAGGGCTCTTAGTGGTCCTGCCATATGTTGGTTGAACAGTACGTTAAATATTTGAACCTGTTATAAGCGTAGGCGACCCTAGCGAAAAGGCTACCCCTCTCCATAGACAAACCGGGAGAGCTTTGTCGATTTTAAAGGAGACATCTTTTCTATATTTGCACGATAAAAAAAGTGAAGACGATTGTTTATTGTGCACCTAGGAAGTTGTTGGGCTGAGAGTATGGCTTTCGACTGCCCTGACAGTCTATATGGAAAAATTTAACCCCAAAATGAATGGAAGTGTAACTATCTAGTACCCAAAGTGCTTACCTTCCGCTTTAGGAAAAATCTGTAAAGTACCATGGATGGGATAAATCCAATTTGATTTGATCGCAGCAACTGGAAAGTGGGAAGAGGTTCGACGAGTTTAATGGTAGCTGTCGCCACCCCAACAAGTGCGGCGGCGGTAAATGTTGAGACGTTGAAAACCCCTTGCCTTGCCCAAAAGAAAGAAACTTCCGATATCTACGAACTCGTTCTGGCACTTCACGCATAGCGGGGCCCCCCAAATAGTATGAGTGGTCCTAATCCAGCACGCTTTTGTCCTCCTATCTATCCCATTTAGCATCGACCATCGTGCAATTAAGCAGCGACGTCTGTCGGTATGGGCGAATGAGCATTGCATCAACATCAGTAAAGAATGCACAACTGGCAAGTTACAGCTTTCCTTTCCAAGATCGGGAGCCCTTTTAACCGCCCGTCGACAAGCAGGCAAACGTAAATCGGTTAATATTCTTATGTACGAGACGAAAGGACAATTTCGATTACATTATTAGGCAATTTGTTGCACACTAACTGTTCGATTATGTATTAGAGTCGAACTATTCAGTTAAAAAGGCATTTTAATTGAAAGTTCCATTAAAAACAATTGCCCTCAAAACCTTAAATTTTCCTCCTAAAGTCCTACACGTAATTGTTTAAGTTTATTTCTCTTTTTTCTTGTGTTTTTCTGCATTCGTTTTTGTGTGGACTCGTATTGCATATATTGTTCGAATGTGGAGAAATTTAACCCATAGGATGAGCTACGACGACGATGCCTTCAAATTCGTCTTCTTTGCTTCCCTAGATTAACTAAAAAAAAATAAAAAAAAAAAAAAAAAAAAAAGAATAAAACAAATTATATATAAACGGAAGAAAATACAGCACAAATATGTAAATCGTTTCCATTCACCATTCAGTTAAGGGGTAAAGAGGAGAAGAAAAAAAAAATTTACGAAAGGCGTGGTACGTTGACAAGCGAAAGGAAGTTACAACTACAAGTGCACAAAAATAATCTTTGTTACGATGATATGACATCAGATGTAAGCCCCGCCAGCAAGTGTGTATCGTTCCAGGGGACATAAGCTCGAGACATGTTAAACAAAGAAAGAAAGAAAAAACAAAAAAAACAAAAAAAAAAAAACAAATGCGCGCATTCATTTATGGTAGGGAAAAAAACCTTTGGAAAAAAGGATTGAAATTGCACTAATTTCATTTTATATTGAAAAGAGCAAAAACGAAATCACAGTTATCTGTTCAAATGCACGCATGGTATGAGTTGAAACTGGACAACACAAGCTACAAATGTCCTTCGAGCAGAAGTTTTACAAATGTCTTTCTTCTTCTCCTCATAATTTTATGTTTAATATGCTTTACCGACGCATGTACTGACTTCGTCATAATGTTTGCAACGCATACAAAATGCCTGAAATGATATTGAACCGATTTGAATCGAAGCAATCAAATGATGGGCATCAAGGTGCCCGCAAAAAGTCGAATCTGAATTCTCTGAATTTGGCATTTTTAGGCCAACTTCAAATTCATTTGCTAACAAGTGTCCGTCCGTCCGTCCGTTCGTTCGTTCGTTCGTCCATTTAAACAGACTCTTGTTGCTTTCGATCAAAATGACGCATTTTATGCAAGCAATTATGATATGAGGATTTTTAGCAAGCATCGTAAGCATTTTGTTTGCGATAAGTCGCTTTTGTAGCCATATCGATAATCAAAGAGAATTCGGTCTAAACCGACTGTAAAATTTTTCTTGTCGTTTTTTTAACATTTTTCCTTGCAAACCATATTCGCATATTAAGCAGAAAAGGGATAATAATTTTTAAAAAATTGCTAACCACGTATTCGCCTTTTTTCCGCTTTTGACATAAAATATGTATGTGCGAAAAAAAATGGAAAATATGTTAACCATAGAAAAAAAACTTGGTACTAATATTACTTATGTTAAATACTACTACTATTACTCTGCTGCTGCTGGTGCTGCTGATGCTGCTGATGCTGATGCTGATGCTGCGGCTGATGCTGATGCTGATGCTGATGCTGCTCTACGCGAAACGAGTCGCGAAAGAAGTCGCCTTACTAAAGCAGTATCTGTGTTTGTATAAAGAAGAAGAGAAGATCAATATTTATTTGCGTATAAAACAACACTTGAATGGAATTCAACTTTTATTTGTTTATAAGATTTCTTCAAAAGCAATTCGATTTCTCACCAACATTCTTTCCATTGAATGTTAATTCGTCCACGCATTTAATTAATGATTTAATTAACGCTTATATTTTATATACTCGTTTTATTTATATACTCGGATTGAGATATATATTCCTATAAATACGCATACATAGAGACAGATAAAAAAAGGGAAATAAAATAGGGATGAAATAATTATTTGCTCACATATGAAATCCACTCCTAACATGTTATCTTATTTGTAATTATGCTTAAATAATATTCATTACGCGAAGAAAAATGCAAATGTACTGATGTTTAATCCTTTGTCTATGTCCTGCTGCTTCCCTTCCATTTCTTTTTTCGTTCCTCTTTTTTTTTTTTTTTCTTTGCTTTTTGCATCCCAGCCTTCAAGCAAACACTTACCGACTGGACACACTACTAATACATTTGGAAGTACTTTTAGCAAATTACAAAATTTTATTATATTTGCTCAAGGGTATGAGAAATGCGTGAGGTAACGTAAACACACAAAGCTGGGAGCTAAGAGGTTTAAAAAAATACACTACTTTTAAAAAAACTGTATTTATCAAAAAAAAGGAAAAAAAAAAAATCTGAAAAAATTAAAATAATTTTATAGAAATGAACATTAATATCACTTACACGAAACCAACACACACACTTAAAAAGAGAAAAAAACAAAACAAAACTAAATTTCACTTTGAATTTTTTACTACGCGTTGCCTCATATCGCAAATTGTTTGCCAACAGATTGTTTATGCATTGATTTTCTGTCCTGCGTTAAAGCAAACAAAAACAAGCCCATCATCGGGAAAGACGGCGACGCTGGCCGCTGCCCGATGATAATTATAATAATATTTGTGCAAAAAGTAATCCAACAACTGATAGAGAAGCTTAAGGAGATAAGGATAAGAATTGAACAAATTTTGATTTGAAATTTTAATTACTTTTTACAACTGCCGCAAATAGATTTTTAATGCCGATTTAATTGAATTGCTTGATCCAATTAAAGTTGATCTCGTTTTCGGCAAAATGAAAAAGACATAAATAGAAATAGAAGCGAAAACCTGAAGCAATTTAGGGACTAATTGAAATAATTTAAATTTTGATTACTGATAAACGAACCGTTTATTCAACAAAACCAAATTATTTACTCACATATATATATATATATATATACATAAGCCTTCTAACAATAACCCCGTGATGTGGTACTTAAAAACAACAAAAAAAAAAAAAAATAAAAATAAAAATAAAAATCAAAAAAAAGCAAACTATTTACCAAAACTTGAAAGAGTATAAGTGCATTTTGCTTTACACTACGCTCCTCACCTTACCTCACCGCCATGCAAACCTATAGATGGATGGATGTTGGGTTACTACCAACTACTACTACTACTACTACTACTATTACTATTCATGTACTTCTTTGCAGTGGTAAATCTGTTTCTGACTTAATGACTATTTCATCTGTAGTTTAGCTGCAAGCAATTCTCGTCGTTAAATCATAGAGAAGATTCAAAACGCTTTTCGCTCTCTTGCCCTCTATTACTGGTACTGTTTGTACGCAATGTACGGGAAATATTTCGAATTGAATTGAGTTGTTGGCGGATGTTTAAAAACGAATATGGGTTTGGTAACCGAAATTTAACCACGTGAATGATTCGTTTATGCCTTTTATGGCCATTACTACGTTACCTGTTTGTGCCTTTGCCTAGTGCTATTCCTCGTTTTGCTGCCGCCGTCGCCGCAACTGCCGCTACTGCGACTGACGCTCCCATCACCTTCATCTATTCATAAATGATGATGAAGAGAAAGCATTCAAACAACATCAACCAACGGCAGCAACGTTAATGCAAAAGCTTCGTTATTAGCATCATTCGAATGATTATTACTATCATCGTTATTATATCAATTTGGTTGCCTCTTACTTGTTAATATGGTTGCTGTTGTTGCCCTGTTGCCTTGTTGTTTTTTTTTTTTTGCAAGGAAATTATACTAGACATTGTGTATCAAGTAGTTTTCGACAGACTTAAGGTGTTCATATTACAAGGACCCACTGTCGCAGAGAGATAGAGATTACAGATACATTTATTCGAAATTACGAAAAAATCGTATAAATGGAATTATGAGCAATGAAAGTGACGATCTCAACATCTCATACGTTCGATTTTTTATGTCCTAATATACGATATCAATGTCTTTTCGTCTGCTAGCGAGCAGAAGTACACTTCAAACATCCCGTACTACGTGCATATCACTTACAAGTAAAATTAAATTCCAAATTGATTTCTTCTCTCTCTCCACTTATCACGTAATCGCCAGTTGAAATGCAGACATAGACTTGATGTATTGATATACACGACCTTGTCTAGTTGTTCGCCAAAGATCACATCTGAAAATAGGAATAAAAAATCTGGACCCAGCTTCACAATAAACACTGTATTGAACCATAACGGAGAGTGAACCTGCTTACTATGATTTAAACAAGTACGTGATGTGCCCAGTGATACACCTATTAATTAAAAAACCATTTGCCTCAAAGCCATGCCTTACGAAATTTGCATTGAAGTTTATACAATTTTTTCTATACAAATGAAAAATAACGCACACTGCACTTAACATACTAGCTGAGGTCTTACATTTCTAATTCTTGCAAAGGATCGAAATCATCCCTTGCTTTAGATTGATGCACTTTCCTCTAAGAATCTAGGATAAGTTAACTTTCATCTCAATTTGCTTAAGTTTGGATATTAGCTATAATTAGATAACAACGTCTTACAGCAAAATTAAGTCTGGGGGTAACTAAGTGATTTCGAGTAAGATTCAAAACGTCGACTATCTTTTTATGAGAATAAGCTCGACGCGACAAGCGGCCCTCTGATTAATGTGAACTATAAAGCAGATACACCTCTCCGAAGTGGTTACCACCATCATAAACAAATGTGATTAACAAAACGAAAACCGGGGGAACAACATACACACACACACTGCAACATAGAATGCACAATGGAAACAGAAGCGCAGCGTACACATTGAGAATAAAATTTAATAGAATAACAAAATTAACGGGCAACGTCATTAGCCAGATCATATAAGATAGAGTTGTTCCATAACAACAACGTAACTAGGAATTAAGCCAGTGTGTGTGATAGCTGATAATAAGTTATGAACCGATTGCTGAAGTATGAAAGAAGAGAACAATAAGGATTCATTTTCGCTCTCCGAATATTAGCAACATAGTGATTAGGAAGAGGGACGGTTTCGAATTTTTCTTCGGCAACCCGCTTGCGGCCTAAGAAAGGTGACATAAAGCCGGACCAGACTCTCGTTTATTACAGAACGGCTTTGTCCGTCCGTCGTGGCACCATCGGACCGAGCCCACAAATACAAATATCCTTATGGAGCACAATAGCAAACTCCCAGTACTAGTCTTGACATTAATTTAAGCCCTCACATTAAGCAGGCGTCAGTGTACTCGTACGAAGCATTTTCGTATCGAGCTTTTACATGAGTCTTAGCAAATTTTAGGTTAAGATTGTATTAGGTTAGGATTGTATTAGGTTAGGATTGTATTTCTACCAAATTTTAGGTTAATATCTTGTGTATTTTATGAATTTATAATAATTTTTTGCATTCGTTTTGGGTTTTCTTCCCTTTCCTTTGCCTTTCGGTTTTCCAATGCGGCAGACTTAGTTGTGAACGGAATAATCTCGTAGTCTTAGTTTATTGTTGCAATTTTTAGGATCGTAAGAATTCTATTAGCGGGCAAAAAACAAGACAAACAGAAAAGGTGTTGCGATTTCGGAGGGGTGGTAGGTGTGTGAGCTAGAGGCCTTCAACAAAAACCTACGTACATATCGTTCATAGTGCATGGTAGTGGCACAGTATACTGCGTGTATAACACTATTCTACAGATAGCAATAGCTCTGCACACAATTTGAGCACCAAAGGCTCTTCATTTGGTAACAATAAACAACGAGTTCTGAACAACGAATTGTTACACAATGTTCGGAATATTTTAAGAATAGGGACGAATTGGTTTTCTCGTTTTTCTCCAGAAATATCCATTAAGGATATGATGGAACAGCATCACCAAATCATTGAGTTTAGCCGTTGTATACATTGACACTTCGCATAACTTTATCATTTTCATCAATAGATATCGCTGATCAGAATATATGCAAGCTCCTATTATTAATGACAAATGCATAAATATTCTACTCGGTAAAAATTTAAGAGGGGATAACAGACCTATTCACAATCATAGCTGGTGTGATAAGTTTCATATAAACAGGTAAGGTAAGATTACACCTGGCATAATAGCGAATGAAAATCGACGAGTGTTTGGAATGTTTCAAAGCAATCGCGTGGTCTTTCCTTTATTTCGTGTATTATGCAATGGACATTAAATCGAGCCGAAGAAGAAATGCCTAATGTTATGGACTTTTGAAAATGAACTCTCGACACCCGAAATAATAAATAAATTCTCACTTGTCGTTTGCAGCACGCAAAGGCGGTCTCAGTAAGCCCGAAATTGTATATACAACCCGTACTTAGGTCACCTATCGTACGCATTTTATTCGATTCGCCATATAATTCCATTGCCCAACATATATACGATCATAATCGTATGCTTATAAGCTTATGCATGTTTGCGATGACTAAGGGGTTCATTTGCAATTTGGCCCTGTACCAGTTGTGGGTGGGGCACTATGCTAGTTGTGTACCTGCTTTTTTTCGTTTTTCCTTCTTATTTGTTTTACTGCACTTACACTAAGTTTTAATATCAATTAATTTAAGATTTACTTTAAGAGTCAATTGAACTCGAATGTCATTTGTTAACCATTAGTCGAGTTTCGTGTATAAGTGGAATAAAACAAATAAATAAATAAATAAATGAATAATGATATGGTAATGTTCTCTTCTCCTCTCTCGATTCTCTTCAAAATTCTCGGTTTCGATTGTCGATAATTTATAAAATATCGAAATAGCTTAGCATTTAAAGCTGGCAGTGTGTTGTTGTTGCAGTTGTTTGAACATAAAAACCCAACATTTTCGAAATGAAAGCTTTCCTTAAATCGCGTTGCTTTTCAATATTTGATATTTAATGCAAGCATTTTGTGCATTATGTGTAGCTTCGTTTCCGCCCTTTAAAGCGATTCAACGGAATCGATTTTCCCCTGCAAAATGAATGAAAAATTGTGCGGATTAACAGCCGCAACATACATTTTCATCAAAGATGATAGCTTCTCCGAGATACTCGTTTAAGGTAAATATGGCTTTGTCTTGTCCTGAGAAGTGTGACACCCTTCCCAATTATCATTGAGTGATCCGACAATCGATATTCACTCTATTTCATATCCATTGAAGGTATAACGCTACCATGTAACGTAATTCTGTTGTTTTTTAGAAAAAAAAAAAAAAAAAAAAAAGACTAAAAACATTGTTTTGAACGGAAAATTGAAATAATTTTTCAAATTTTGTAGATTAAATGGGGTTGCAAATGTTAACGAACAATGGCCAGTAACAATAATTTTCACATTGTTTAGTAACTGGCAAAATTCGCATCATTTATTTTTTTGTTTTTGTTGTTTTTGTTTATTACAGGAGGATAGAAGTGGCTGCGTTTTTCAAGTGCCTGCAATGTTTACAAAACACGAGACTGAGCTGGTTTAGTTGGTTTATTGGCTTTTTGACCGCATGAATGGTGTGATAGGCGGTCGGAAGCACAAAGTTTGCGTTCCTTTACTGCAAAATAGCTAAATTGTTGCTTTCTATTTTTGTTTATGTTGTTGTTTTTTTTGTTTTTTTTTTTTTTTGTTTTTTTTTTAAATGAATGGAAACGTGCCGATGCATAATTATCGAATACATAACCATTTGTTTTAGCACCTGTTCATGTCGTTTTACTTAGCGCGAGGACTGGAAGAAATATCGAAGTAGAGAGAAGATAAGTAAAATAAGGGTTGAGTGCAAGCTCAACTAAGCTATATATAGCTTAGACGATATGATGATGATGATGATGATGATTATGATGATTATGATGATGATGATGATGATGATGCAATGAAAACACCCAACTTACTTACTTAAATAGATTTAAGAGACTGAAATGTGTTACAAAAATTAAAGTAATTATTTACAAATTGTTCGAAAACATTCTGAAAGTGCTTGCTTTTGCATCTGCTTTTCTTTGATATTATCTTTTTCTTTTGTTGTTCTTGTTGTTCTTTCGCTTTTTTTTTTGTTTTTTTTTTTTTTTTTTTGCTTTTTTCATTTTAAGTTCCTGACAAATCCTGTGAGCATCGACAGCATACATCATATGTGGGCATTGCATGACTAATGTTAAGCCTTCAGTTGTATTATGCTTTGTTTGTCTTGAACTCATTTCGGCTGTGTGCGAGTGTATATATGATTATGTTGTTTTGTTTTTGACCAAATGTAGACTTAGGACGTGCATTTAATTTTTTAAAAACAGCTCTTAGAGAGTAAAAGATAAAACACGTTTCACATACAATCGTACAATATTATAGAGAGAGAGAAAAAAATAATAAAAAAAAAATAAAAAAAAAAAAGAAGTAAAAAGTGCAGAAAAAATACGAGCAGAGAAAAAAATGGTAACACGACCAACGGTTAACATGAAAAATGGTATAGAATAATCCCGGACTCCCAGTTGCAATATAATTTCTATGATATATATATATATATATATACATATATATATATATATATATACATACATATATATACAAATACTGCGATTTGTTAACAAGAAATAAAATCTAGAATGTATTTCTGTACAGACAGACAGACATATGTGTGGCATAAAAAATGATTATTTTATATATGCATGTAAGTGCGTTTTTTTTAACATATTTAAAGCGTGCATTTACATAATGAAAGATGTTTCAATGGACATGCATATGAGGCGTATATACTTACCTACTACTCAGCTTAGCTCGGCTCAGTTATACGAACTACCTCTACATAAAGAAAGCAGCCAAATGCAGAGTTCACAACGAATTCGAAATACTCAACAATAAATCGAGAAACTTGACAGCAATGATATAAACAATTAATTATTTAATAATAAATTCCCTTTTCAAGCACAATGTCCGTTACATAAATTTCCGCACGAAAGCGTACATGTAAGGCTGAGGTAAGGTGCAAAGTGTACGGACGGACGTAAATGGATGGGTGCGTTGCGACAGATAAATGATAAAAATCACTTCAAATTTTATGCAGAATCAAACATTTAAAGTATTATGTATTAAATATATTAGGTTGTAAAATGTGTCTATTTGTTTTCATCTGCTCTGCGCCTCGTTCCTTTAATTTATTAAAATGTGTGCGAATGGAATATGTGTGTGAAATATATGTAAATTTTTTTCTTATAACATTTCCTTTGTGTCAACTCTTCCCCCTGGTTTATTTTTTTTTTTTATTTTTTAATATATGTATATAGATATGCGTCCTTTTTAAAACAAATAAATTTCATAAGCAACGCGTTCAAATGATGTCCTTTTTTAAGAGAAACAAAACAAAAAAAAAAAAAAAAAAAAAAATGTCGTAGCACTCGCTCTGTTAACATTTTTTTCTTATTTGGTCGTCGTATTATAATTTTGTTATAAAAAATTAAAAATTATTAGCTTTTTTCCTGCCACATATGAATATAAGAATTTTCTATGCGTATGTACAAGTTTGCGAATGTGTGTGTTCAGTAGTATATCCTGCGGCAAATGCGCATAATGAGCTGGTATTTATTTGCACATACACTTGTTTTCACTGCCGACATACTTGCACAAATCCATCTCCGTTAAAGGCGGGTGGGGTTCTGACCGTTCTGCTCTGCCTTGTTCATACATTTTTTCTTTAGTTCTTTTTTTTTTCATGCCAGCAATAGATTTTTGGTTACTTTTACATTAAGACCACATTTTATACAATTTTTTTCGTCATTTAACAAAAAAAAAGTAAAAAAAATAAAATAAAAAAAATATAAGGATCGCTTTATATGAAGTGCATCTACACGTGAACACACGCGCATTTGGTTGCGAATGTGAGTGTTTTTCTATATATATATATTTTTGGGCAAACGCGTAATTCTTTTTTATTAAGCGTAAATCCTGTGCCGGTCTAGATAATGAAATGTGGTTACAGTTACTTTATGTCCAAATTTTTTCCGGCTGTTCACACTGATATTCTAAACCGATTTAAAGTTTCTCATAGAAGAAGAAGAGATGGCAATTCAAAAAAACAAAAAAAAAAAGACGACATATACTTAAGTAGTGCGGGAAATGTAAGTTTCTTGATTGGAATCTTGATTGGCCGACTCATAAACGGTCTCGTCCTGGATTCACTTTTCATGAGTCTTCATCTATGCATCTTCTCTACTCGAAGGGTAAGAAAAACGGTAAAAACCGTGCAACGTCTTGACAACTTTTTATAGTCACAGTTACAAAAAAAAAACATTGTGTCCGCCGCAGTGCTAAAGTAACGTCTATGGCTTAAGCAATCGAATTTCTTCCTTTATGCGATAATACCGTGTAAAATACGTCCATGCGTCGATTGTTTGTTTTTATTTACGTTTACGTTCGAATTCGCAAAACGGATGTCCCGATATACGTATATCTGACTTCTTAGTTCCCGGAATATAATTTAATTTTAAAAGTACTCGCACTCGATAAAATACTTAAAGCGCTTAACCATATACAAATTTGTATTTTATTAGAAAATAAATAAATTTTAAAAACAAGTATGAAAATTATATTCGGTGGGGGCCGAATCTCCACCACTATGTTCTTCGCATTCTGCTCTCAAAGCTCTTTTATTTGATAACCATATTGCTGGTATTATTAAGAAAAAATGAATCGCGGTGTCTGCCATAGTCGTTTTAAAATTAACCCATTTTTAGGCAGATCGAATATATCTTTATTTAAGTAGTGTAGGAAATACTGTTAACCATTCGGTCTTGTCTGGCTTATAATAAATACGTATAAAAACTCAAAAAAGTTAAAAAAAAAAAAAAAAAAATTTAATAATTTGTAACCTTGTGTCGGTATGGGTGATATCTTCCATTTTTGCTCGTAAGGAGTCGAGTGCTTCGTAAAGTAAACGTGGAATAATTTCAGCCTTCTAACTTTTATAATTTCCAAGTAATGAGGAAAAATCCAAAAATTTTTGTTAAAAAAAATCGAGTTGCGTTCAGTTTTCGCTCCCTTGCGCGCGTCTGCTTCGACCGATTTTCAATACCAACCTGCGTGCAGAAACTTTCAATGTTTTTGCCAAATTTGAAGTTGACATCTTCATTTTTGCGACCAGGAAAGTGCCAACAACACACACCACAAAGACGCACAAACGGACAGACGTGGCTAAATCAACTCAAAATTTCACGCCGATCAAGAACATATATATACTTTATAGGGTCTCTGAAGCTTGCTTTTGAATTTTACATATATTTTGGAAAATAAACAAAATGAGTGGTGGGTATGAAAAGGGAATTTGTTTCGCCTTCATAAAGTTCCAAGTTATCCATCCTTACTATCAGTTTGGCCCGGCGGAAGCAATTCATCGTTTAGAACAGCACGATAATCGAAAAAACGCGTTAAACATCTCCTTGATTTTTCAGCGACGTTAACGCCGTTTTTTGCGGTCTTGGGTCGCCTTCTGCCCAATGTTCGTTTCAACTGACCGATTGCTTTCGGGTCGTGCGCCATAAAACCAAATCCCATCTTCGGTAATGATGCTCTTCGTGACGTCTTGATAGTCTAAAATCGTTACGCTTCACAGACATAGGGAAAATCGAAAAACTCATATTTGTATGTTTGCACGTTTGGAAAAACACGCGCAACGCCACAACATGGAGCATTATATAGATGCCAAAGACAACAGACAAAAATAATAATTTCACGATTTCATAGCAAACCTAGAAGTTTAAAAGAAAGTTCATATAATTGATCCCAGTATTACATAGTATGTATGTTACGGCAAAGGTGCTAACATACGATTAGACATAGTTGTTGTTGTTGCATGCTTTTCAAACGTTTTTCGTTTGATTTTCATTTTGATTATTTGCAAGCAATTTTTAAATTACCGCAGCTCTGAACGATATTGCGGAGAACAGTCAATACGCACTAGTAACTGTTGGAAGTCATCTCCTGACTGCGGGACGAAAAGAATGTATTCCTGCTAAAAAAGCCAAGACTAACAAGACTAACTAATTCGACATGAGAAAAATAGATTAAAATGGGCAAAGGCGTATAAAAACTGGAGACTAAACCCATGGAAGTGACGAATCAAAGCCAATAGACGGGTGTTTGTACGTCAATCAAAAGAAGGGAGGACTTCAGAAGCACATATGGCTTGGGACAGTTTTGGTCAAGGAAGGCTATTCGAAAATTCTTCAGAATTCCGCCATACCCAGTGGACTGAATCTTATGGGTCCTGGATTCATTTTTCCAATTTTTGAACGTTAATGTATGTCCGTCGTAAATAACATTCACTTCGTTCTAAGAAGGAAAACAAATATTTATTGGAAACCTTATAAAAGAATTTGGGAATAATGGGTTTTTTCTTTCCAAAAATCTGCAAATATTTGAATGATTGGAGCAAAAGTATTTTTGTAGTGAAAACATATCCCTGAGGTATGAAAATACTTTGCACATAAAAATAGCACAAAATCGAAGACATGAAAAAATTGAAGTGAGTTCTGTGATAATTAAATTTAATTTGTTTTTTTTTTTTTATTATTCAATTCGTGCTGTCTGTCTCGAAACGTCTACTACTTTCCTGAAGAATACCAAAACTTTCTTGATGTTTTATGAATATTTGCCTGATGGTCACTTTAGCATTGTTCCATAGATTTCCTATCGTGTCAAGATTGACACTTAGAGGAAACAAGAGAAGCCAACTTATCATTTATCATTATTGCTGGGCGCTTTGGGTCGTCATAAATAAGTCCAAAAAAACTGTCCATTACTGTGTCCTCTACTTTTCTAATGAGTCCAATAGCATGCCAATACTTTGCCATATTTTCTGACTTCCTAAGCGTACTGCGCATTGTACCTTTTCAACGAAGTCCGAACCTTCTAGCTTTTGATCGAATTCTGGTACTTCTTGCCCATTGTTCCATAATAGGTTTTCAGTGATATAACTTATGCCAAATGATAAACGGGCTTTGCGGGCATACAATTTTAAAAGAAGAGTTTGCTCGTTGTTCATTCTTGCGAGAAGGGCGAACTCTGCGACTTCTCTCAACGCCTGAAATGGTTTTCCTTAATCTTTGCGAACGTTTGCTTTAGTATTGGAAGCGATAATTTTCCTTCGTATTGATTACTATTTTAACTGCGATATAAACCATTTTTCTGGAGCATTTTAATAACTCCGTTAGTTCATTCGCATTTTTTCCTTCCTGATGCAAAGTAACAACAATAGTCCATTTCCCAGGAATGCACTAAAGTCCTCGAGAACTTTTCATGAAAGCACCAATTAACTTAGCAAAACAAAATCGCGTCTATTTTTTATTTCTTTTGTTATTGCTGTGCGCGACTCCATTATACACTGGGCGCGCACACACCGACAAAGCGAGAAACAACAAAAAGATAACTATCAATTTTCATTTATTAAGTGACTATAAAGCCTTAGGCCTATTACGTAGTTCCATGGATACATCGCATACATAAGTGAATACTCAAGCCAGCTAGACGGCTGCTAACGTAATCATCTTGATCATGAGAGTCTATGAGTTTAGCAGTGCAGTCAATTATCTTCTAAACGTATTCAAAGAATTGTCGGAGGATTTCAGGCTCAGCGGCAAGGCATTCCAATATTTAGCAACACGAACAGAAAAAGATGACTCGGCTGATAAGTTAGACAAGTAACATGTTAGTGATACGAAAGGGTTTCTATGAGATCTAGAGAGCCGCGATTTTGTAGAGGGAGCAAACAACCTGAAATTTAGAGATAATCGGGAAAGGAGAATTTCAAGAAAGCGTGAAGGAAAGGAGAGATGTTGCCTCGAAGTTTGACGTTATAAAGAAGACGGGTTATACGGTTACCTTGGGCACCTAGAAAAGACTTAAATACAACAGTTAACGTGCGTCATGGGGAGGGACTGAGCAATGGTACATTTCACCTTTAGAGGCAGATATGTCTTTAGTTTGTACAGTGTTTGGAATTTGCGTACAACAGTTATCACCGCAAGACATTTCATTAGATTTACAAGATCAATAGATTACCCAGATATTTTTACATTGAGGTTGAATGATCCAGTAGGGAGAGAATTGAAGGATGACGATTTACCAAAGCGTACTTTCTATTATCGAGACGTTAAGAATTGCTCAAGACTCGTTAATATTGTTTTTGAACGTATTTGCCTTATCTGTATAGTGTAGAACAGTCGACACATATGAACGGATATATTCGTTTAAAATTCGGTAGCTGTGTTCTGCTGTACAAAGTGTCTGATGATGATGGGCTGTTGATATTGTTTTGTCTATTTTGAGGTACTTGCACAGATCTTCCACTAAGGCATTTTTATATTCTGTTCCTTGGTCCGTTATGAGTGTCTTCTTAGGTCCGAAGTTTAAAACAAAATTCTCAAAGACTGCCTTTGCTGCGATTTTGGCCCTTTTATCTGTAACTGCGGTTGTTATCGGACATTTGGTGACGTCACAGATTAGTGTTTTAACGTATTCGTTGCCATTTTTTGTCTTTGGTAGAAGCCCGATGGTGTCAATGACGACTATGTCGAAGGCAGTTGCTGGTGTTGGTGTTAAGGTCATAGGAGTTTTGGTAAATGTTGTCGTCATAGCCTTTTGGCATTGTGGACATTCATTCTTTGATATATTTAGCTGTTGTTTTTGTCATCTGCAGCCAGTAATAATGTTTTCGTATTTTCATCACGGTACGTGTAATTCCTGCCTGTAAGACTGCCATCTGTTGGGTCGTTGTGATACTGTGCCAAAATTTAATTCACTTTTTCAAACTTGATTTGCTCAAACCTTCTTGCGTGATTATTATTAATGACTTCATAGACTTTGTGTTCCAGGTTTTCTCGTTTATTAATTTGTTGTTCGTCTGCGCAGTTATCATTCTGCCGTGTTGCCGATCGTGTCATTATTGCATTTATTTTATTGTTTATATCTTGGAGGTCTTTGATTGTTATACGGTATAGGGCGTCGGCTATCTAGTTATCTTTCCCCTTAATGTACTCTACTGCAAAGTCATATTCTTCCAAATCTAATCTCAACCGCGTGAGTTTTTAATTTGCCCAATGTATGGTAATTGGTTCCTGTACGGCAGTGGATTTGTTTGTTTCGTGTTTTGTGAGTGTTCTTGAGGCGTAAGAAACAGGGAGTTGTACTCCATTGTGCTGCTGTGTAAATACTGCGCCGCAAGCGTACTTGCCGACATCTCTTATTATGCTGAATAGTTTTTCGAAATCAAACGCCTGATTACATGTTGGAGCCCATTCGAATGGAACTCTCTTTCTGCAAAGTTTAGTTAAGTGACCTGCCAGTAATAGTTCCAAAACGCAACAAAATGTCTTTTGCCATTGTTTTGGACAAGCAAAAGTCGCATCGCTAAAACAAGTGACACTTGCGAACTAATGATCGAAATGTCATGAAACTTTAACGCCTTTCATTCCAAGGATAACGCTATCGGACATCAAATCATAGGAATTTGCCAATAATTACCTGTTGTTGTATACCTGTATGCATATCTTAGTTAGTTAATAAAGGAAATTCTTTGATTACATTTTCTTCAGTTCGCTTTCAAAGCACATTTAAATCTTTAGTTTAAAGACAAAAAATAAATAAATAACTAAAAAAAAAAAAAAAAAACTACTTTCAGTAGTAGTACGAAGGCGTATATGACTTTGCCTCTAGTTTTTAATCTCTTCTATTTTGTGGGCTTGTTATTTTCACAACTTTAATCGCTTATACCAACTAAAAAACAAAGAAAAAAAACCAAGTACGAAAATCAGATACGATCGTGACCGAATCTTTTATACTCATCACGATGTTCCCAAAAAAAAAAGCAAAGAACTAAATTTTCATACTCTATAATAATGGGTGAGTGTAGCTGATCTTTTTTCTATTTTCAGAACAAAAGTGTAAATTTATGTGGTGTGTCTGTTGTGCTTTAAGAATAACAAGCGAAGAACACGGAAAGCAAAACTCTTCACAGCTTTTGTTATGTTGCGAACGGGTTTTTGTTGTTGTTGCGAACGGGAGATTGTTTACCACAGATGTTGGACGGTTGCGCCTACGGACAGAAAGACAGATGAACGGACGCATTTGTATACATTATGGGGTTTTTGAATCTTGCTTCTGTGCTTTATAAAAGTTTAGCAAAAAAATAAAATAATGACACGACAAAATTAAGTAGGCGTGATTTTTCCCATTTCGTAGAGTTACTACAGCATCGCCTACAGAGTATACACTCACATTTTTGTATATTTATTTGCTCTAATTTGTGAGTAACGATCAAAAAACCAATTTTTAATTGCTTTTGAAAAACACGGGTGTCCTGATTATAAGTAGGCGTGTCCTTTGGCCGCTTTCGCGCTGGCAAGAACTTCCAACGCTTCTGCCAAATTTGAAGTCGATAGCTTCATTTTTGCGGCCAAGGAAATATTCATAACAGACATTACACAGAGGGACAGAAAGTCAGACGGACAAGTGGACAGGTGGACATACGTGCATTATAAAGATTTTGACAAAAATGAACCTATAACGCACTATCAAATTGATTGAAAAACAGACGTGTCCTCATTTTGTGTAGTGCTATGAGCGTGTCATTCGACCGAATTGACTTACTTTCAAACATCAACCTGCGTGCGAGAACTTGCAATGTTTCTGCTCACATTTCAAGTCGATAGCTTCATTTTTGCGGCCAAGAGAATATTTACAACACATTTTGCCTAGACGGACAGACAGACATACCGATCGGAATATGATGCTGATTAAGAATATATATATATATAATTTGTGGATTCTCTGAAGCTACGTTGTCGACGTTGCAAACATTATGACAAAATGAATATGCTTCTCATGCTTCGGTGATGGGTATAAAAACAATTATTTATTCAGGATGTTAAATGGTCAGAGTGTGTTTATTTGTATAACCCATGTAATTTTGTCCTCTTGTTGTTATGTAATCTCTTAACATAATTTCAATTTTTTCTTTTTTTACGCCTTCAGAGCCTCGAATTTAAACACTCATTTATTTAACAATAATCTGCACTTGCAATTGCGGCAACCACGCTGGCATCTCGCTTCGCCAACCTCTTCAACGCTCTTCTAGTTTTCTAGTTGTCGGACAGCACGATAAGGTAAGTTGATTGTAATCTGCTCCTAAATGATTGTCTTTTTCTTTTTTTTCTTTGAAAGATAATTTATTGCGTTGTTAGGGTTTACGATAGTGTTTACTTACGTCATGTTTGGCAAGCGGGCTCGTTGCCATTAAAAAACGATGCAAATCTCAACGCTTCTATTGCATAGTCTTTGGAGGGAATTCTAACAGATTTTGTTATTCCCCCAGCCGTTACTACGAAGAACACATAAAAGAAGTTTTAATATTAGCTACCGCCTCTATCCACTTCTGGAGCACAAAATATTATCACAATATCAAAGATTTGCAGTGACACTTTACTTAACAAAACAGTTCAGGTGCGTTGCACTTTAACAAAATCCTAATCGTATTCACCTCTAACAATAATATATATATATATTTTAATGGCTGGATTGAATCCGGAAAAGCAAAACGTTATCAAGTTTCATAGATTTATGTATACGTCACAGTTTCTCCTTGTGATATAGGCCACGTTTGCAAGGTCCCTTAACAGTAACACCTTCTCAAACTGATAATTACGGCTTAGATTATTACCACCTTAATAGGTAACTTGTGTTACCCAATCCTTGTCGCCTACTTAGGTTACAGTCGTCAGGTTTTTAGAAAGTGAATTTTCAGAAAATTTAGGAACTGACATCCCCAACTAACAACAACAATGTGTTAAATTTCTTAATCGATTGCGTTCTCGTTTTCTCTTTAGTCTTACGATGCAGTGGATCAAAAGCCTAATAACTCATCCGTGTGTATGGATGCAGTCCACGTTTTTGAAACTGTAGAATTCGGACAAAAAACTCGGTTTGTCGAAAGAGACCACGGCTCAAAGATGTTATTGGCCAATTTTTTTTCAAAAAGGTAGTAAATTGATTGCTTGTTTACTTATAGCGCTTACGCAATAATATTAATGCGATGCCTTTTTTTAGGGATTTCATCAACGAGTTGCGTTACTTCGCCTATTATGCAATAATAATCAATTTTCTAACTAAACAGAGAAGATCTCTAGCGTGTAAGACTGAGCTAAAGCATTTAAGATTCCTTTTGTGATAAACAATTTTTTATTATAAAGTAATTTTTGTATCCATAAGTTATCAGCGATATCAAGTCCCTACGCATCCGCTTTCACGCCGAATATTCAGTTTGAACGCAGGAGATCGGATGAATGCTGTCTTCGTTATCGTTCCTAAATCGTTATGCAAATATTTAATTGTGGAGCGTTGCTGCTTTGCAGCCAAGTCAAGTGCCAAGTCTGAAAGTGGTTATAGACTTCAAGCTATTGACTATCCTTGCTCCGGCAGCCAATGCAAAAATCGATCATCAACACTCTCAACTAAATGAACTGTTATCGAAACGTTATAATGTTACTCAATCTTTATTATCACTGAATAAATCTTCCTCGCCCAGTCCTCAAGAATGTACCGAATTGCTCGTTCAATCTCTTAAAGTTTTACATGCAGAATATTAAAAAAAAAAAAAAAAAAATTAATTAATCGGAGCTCAATTTAATAAACGTATACTCAAGTTAAAATTATGGAAAGAACGACGAAAGCAAGACGTTAGTAATAAAGGAGGAGAGAGCAATAAATTTAGAGATAGTGCCTATAAGTTAATCGAGAAATATGAGGAACTACGTGAACAAGTGTCAACTACTGTCAAGAAAAAGGTAAACAAATTTCTATTTGTTGTTCTGCACTCATCTAATAAAAAATATATTCTTTCCCTCCCTCTTCAACAGATATCGAATCACGTTTACATGGAAATAATTGGCCCCGAAAGAAGTTCGCTAAGGAAGTCACACGTTTAAATGACTTTAGCAAAAATATCAACTGAAACAACTTTTCAAAAATATAAAGATACTATTAACAAACAAAATGGTCAAGTGAGTTAAGAAACAAATAATGGGTATACTCTTGGTTAAGAGACTAATTTATATTCCATATCTAAGGTTACTAGATCCCAAGAGAATGGAAAAACGCAATGCATACGAACTGCCACAAGTACAATTAGGCGCACCATCAAAGACATTCCAATTCGAGTCTAAGGAAAATGAAAAATGAAAAGAACTGGAAAAACATATTTGAATGCAATGGTCTGTTGAACGCCTTCGGTCGATTTCATTCATGATTTTATTAAAATAATAATATAAGCCGAACGCATAAATAATGTAAAGCCCATGCACATGTTTAAAAGTGCATAATACACGTAAGTGTCTATTTTCTAAAATGCGAAAATCATGACCGGATTAGCACTCAAGTGACAGTCAAGTATATTGTTTTTTTTTTTTTTTTAAAGAAGCAGTTATCCCAAATGGATGGCCCCCAGCTCCGTTTCATGCGATAATCGGAGTGTTAGTAACAAATATAGATATTGGAACTGATAACTTGTAGCAAGGAAACGAAAGGATACAATACACGGGAAGGTAGTTCGTTCATTCGAAACGTTCGAATAATTAACTGTTGAAATCGACAGTCAAGTGACAGAAGTAAAACGCATTATTCAATTCAAACTAAAAATTATTACAAATGCATGTGTCTTTAGTTAAGCAAATTCTTTTCCATATTCTGTACGCTTTACTAAATAAATGCTCTTAGTCAATAAAATGATGGGAATGCCCCAAATTTTGCCATCCATTTGCATTGCAAAGCAAAATGAAAGTAATCGCAATCATAATAACGGCCGAAATTATTATCGTCGTAATGGAAATTAGCGAAAAGCAAATGCCGGAACATATTGTCTAGCATTAATATAATAGAATCTGAGCCGATTATTTGCATAACATCAATATTGCAATTTTATTGTAAGTTAATGATTGATCAGTGGACCCCAAAATAATTTCGAAATTTTTGTTTCATCTTCGGTTAAGAAAAATTGACGGCCCAAATGAACAAATTCGTTTAGCGAGATAAGGCCATCACCGTTCTTATCAATCACGGCAAAAGAGACGGCAGCATTTTCATCTCCCAGACCCAAACAATGAAAGAATAATTTATATTGATCGAGATCCAAGTGACCGGTATGATCGTAATCCACAGCCTAAATATATGGAGGAAATAAAATGTAAGTAATAAACATTATTTTATCGAAGGAAGAAGAGCAATCTCATGCTCACTCACCTTGAATAAATAAAATAAAAATCTGCCCAAATGCTTACGCAAGTCCTTGTCATTTAAACGGTGTTGCATGTCAGTCAAAAACTGTTCGGCGGTGACTAGATTGTAAGTTGTTATAGGACCAAATTGTTCTTCCCAGGTAAGTCGCACGACATCGAGAAATTCAACTGACATTTCGGGCGACAGATGACCCAAATCGGTAAAACGTTTGACCAAAAGCGCGAAATCATCAAAAGATATAACCCCGTCCCGATTAATATCTAAAACCTTATGTAACGTACACATTTTGCGGCGCCAAAATTCTGAATCACCCTATCAATGAAATACAGACTTTACGTGAACTAACATGCATTTGAATGTTACCAGATACGAAAATTACATTTTCTTTCACAAACTTACCCGTTGTCCGCCTTTTAAATAATGCTTCCCTAGCTCACATTCATATTCTTCGTCTGAGTCGGAATTATTTTCTTCTTGATCACTTGTTTTTCCTAATAATCTCTCATCCTGTTCCGTATATAATAAAGTAATCCGATTTACGGTATATGTGAATTCGTCCTGTTGATTAAACTGCGACAACTGTGCAGCAGTAGAAACACGAGGCAATTGTGTAGGACACTAAAAGGAGATCACAGATCACATCTTGTAATAATTCGATTGTTAAAAAAAAATGACCAACAATAATAATAATAAAATTAATATTTTTATAATTTCCGTTTAGACAACAAAGTAAGCATTGGCTTTCTTTAAAAATATGGTTCACCGCTTACTGAAATCAATTCATTATATTATAAATGAACAAAATAATGACAAAATATTAAAAAAAAAAAATAGTAATAATAATAATAATAATAATAAAATAACGAGTGCTTATAGAAAACGAATATATATTTCACACAAAAAAGGAAAAATGGACATTTTTAATTACCAGAAAACCGTTTAAATATGAAACGGATTCGATGGCAAAATTGCGTTCAATTCTTGTTGAAGAAATGCGCAATAGCCAGCGACCAATTATTGCGAGAGCCGCCATGTTCGTGGAAATAATATTTTGACGATCATTGTCTGGAAAAATTCAATTTCAAGCAAAGTTATCGCTGCACTCCGAACAATCGATTTCTTTCCACTGCGATTTTGTTATATATATTTTTGAATTTTCGTTCTGCTTGCAACGAAGCTTAAATCCATTTTGGAATTACTGTTCGAAAAGTGAGAACTCGAAACTGCTGCGCATTGAGAAACAAGCATTCCTTTGTATCCACTTGCTCACAACAATGGGAACAAATATATATATGTACATATATATATATAGATAATATCTATATGTACGACTAAGTAGTTCAATACATACTCCATTGTTCTTTATCTTTCTTCAACTTGTATAAAGAATGGACATAATGTATAAACAATGTGGGAGAACATTCAAAGTAGATTTATAAAAGGTAACAAAAAAAGTTCAGAGAGATAAAGATTTTTAAAAAGTTTAATCAACCTGTTACCTTATTATTATATAAATTAATGTTGAGAAAAATTGCCCTGTTTCCAGAGGAATTCAATGAATGTAAGCACGAATTTCAAATATATAAACAATGTTGTATTTATATATATATATGCATATATGTATAAGAACATATCGGTATATTGAAATAATTAGTTAAGCATCCGTCTCCGCCGATGATATCGTAGATTTCCTTCAGTAATTTTCTCTTTAACTTTTCCTCCAATGTATCTTTGAAGATCCAACTTTTCCATGTATGTCGGGCATAAAAAAGCCCAATTGAATTAAGATCGAGTCTAGAAGTTAGTTACTAGTATTCATTTTTTTTTTTACAAAATAATCAAGCGATATTGAGGTTTCCTCATATAGTCATTTTGTCATAATGTTTGCAACACTCAAAAAGGAAACATCAAAAGTATATACAGAGTATATATATATATATTCTGAATCGATTAAGCTATGTCGGTCCGTCGGTATATAATATATAGACTTGAAATTTGATAAAAACATTCAAAGTCTTTGCACGCAAGTTGATATTGAAAATGGATCAAATTGGTCGGAGCACAAGCCCACAGCAAAGTGTAAAGTGAAAGCAATTCCGTTTCTCAAAGCAAGAAATTGTGGATTTTTGCTCATTTCTCACATATTATGAAAGATAGAAATCTGAAATTTTCTACATATACTTTACGGAAAAATCGACTTTTTATGTGCAAAAATGGAATAAATCGCCCTTCGTCCTTGCACATAAAAAGTTGCAGGCGATTGAATTTCCTGCTTATCAATCCTAAGGTAAACAAGGCAAGATGTTTAAATTTATTTTCTACGTTCCTCACATAGAAGGTATATTATCTGCCTAGAAACGCGTTAATTCTAAAACAAATAGGATGGACGTCACGACCTGATGGCTTAATTTTTATTTTTTTTTCTTGATAACACTACCGATGTGGGTATCACACAAACGGACTTGAGGAGTAGAGTGCAATAAGCTAAGCGTGTTAATTCTAAATTAATTATGGTGGGCGTCACGAAATGGTGGCTTAATAATACCATCGACATGGGTATCACACAAAAGGACTTGAGAAGTAGAATGCAATAAGCTAAGCGTGTTAATTCTAAATTGATTATGGTGGGCATCACGACGTGCTAGATTAATTTTTCTTAACAATACTTTTTAGTGAAGTAGAAGGTGAAAGATAAATTTTATCCCATTCACTTTTTAATAAAAATAAATAAAAGTATGGAGTGCCCATGGGGGTGGGAATGCGAGATTTAATCCCAGACGAATATAAATTTCTTTTTTTGCTTTCACAGTAACTCATGTGCACAATGTGGACTTAATATTTTATTCCTTTCTAGTTTGTTATTTTCCCGTGGGCATCACTTAAATGTGTTAAACGTATTGCTGCGTTGCAAAAAAACCTCAACGACATGTGTGCGCCTTTTCAGCTTTGTACTACATAAAAGAGATTGATATTTGTGTACGTTCTCAATCGCCAGATAGCAGGTGTTTGCCACTATATTCCCAATTTTTTACTCTTTGCTACATATTTATAAGGCAAAGGCATAGACAGAAATGAAACATCAGAGTTTGTAGATTTTGGCGAGGATTTACTTTTTATGTTAAATGTGGGTGTTATATAATATAAATATTGAGCGTAAAATTATTAAAAAAAAAATCTATTATTATTATAAATTTTATTTAACGCTCTTTCGAAATTTATTCATTAATAATCAACAATAACAAAACAAGTACAATCAACAACAACAGTCTGCTCGAAATATAGTTTGTTTTACCTCTTTTTCTACTTTGATATCTTTTCTCGATCTGTAATAACTCTGTCATTGATTTCAGGAGTTCAGATGCCGACAGCTGTTGGTTGATTGCTTAAAAACGGTTTTAGAGTCGCACAATAACTGGAAAATTATTAAATAATTTTATTTTTGATTTGAATTCAAATGATGATGAAAAAGTATCTAACTCGCAAAGTTAAGCTTACGCCTTACGCTTTAAGTATCGTAAAGTATCGGATAATTTATATTGATCAGATTTTGTAAAACAAAGTAACGTTTACAAGAATTTTGACTTGACTCTGAATGCGCAGATACGGGAAGAAATTACGTAGACACAAGAAATGTTGGCGTTTTTTATGCTAATTTGCGCCATATTCCAAAGTTATTATCTTGAACTGAAAGATCAGAGAAAGTATTTAAAGAACTTGAGGAAAGAAGTTTTAAATCACAGTAAGGAAAAGATGGAATCTGCAGTCGTATTGAGAAGAACAATCACGAAAAATATAAAGGAATTGCAAATAGGGGAACACGAGGCCGCACTTTCAGTATGATTTTGCATAGATCTAGTCCACATAATAATTACTTTGATCAATAGTATGGTAAAAGTGACGAAAAAGTATCTAAATTAATTATATCAACTCATCAGGTGAGTCAGTAAGGTAATAATTGCTACGCTCTTCGTCAAAAGAAATGATGAATCGATTGAACTTAATAACAGGAACTTGGAAATGTGATGAAAGCAAATGGTGTGAATGGTTTTAAATGAAATTAAGACGAACACAAAAGTCAAAGAACTAGAGATCAAATCATTAGCAGATTGTTCCAAGATGCTGAAGGAGTCGTATGCAGAGATGCTCCATATAATATCGGAGGAAATTTTAAGTCTATTTGGAATGCCAAGTTGCAAGCTGTCGAAAAGAAGCCCATAAAATCACCCCAAGATAAAAAAGCTTTATGTCTGGAAAGGAGTCGCGAAAAAAGGACTTCAGATGTATTTTATTAATTGTTTTTTGTTTTTTTTTTTTTTTGTGTGCAAATGTTGGACCACAAAGGTTATACTTCTATATATTTTATGAAACTATACTAAAAATCTATCAAATTAATGAAAACAGAAAGATGAGTACAACTTATCGTGGCAGTTTAGGAATCCTAATGCTAATGTAATTTGTCTCTATAAATTCTTTTGTTTTCTTAATCAATCCGAGCTGGATTCATCTTCCGAATCGCTCGTGGTATTGGTAGCCCTGTAACGCTTACGTTTCACTTTAAGTTTCTTACGCCTGATTTGTGCGTCATCTGCTTTTCGTTTATATTTCCCCTTTCGTTTCATTTTATGACCTTGTGCATCAGATATGCTCGTGGAAGACTCTTCGTTGTCGCTAGAATCGGATTCGGTACTAGCTTCGCTTGAGGAAGACGTAGTTAAGGTTGACGAAGAACTAGAAATGGAGGAGTCAGATGTTGTGCTATTTTCACTAATAGTTTTTTTATGTTTCTTATTTTTCTTTTTGCTGTGCTTCTTTTTGGTTTTCTTATGTTTGGATCTCTTTCTTTTCGTTTTCTGAGTTTTTATCTTTTTCTTTTGTTGCTTCTGCGAAAGTTCAGCCTCCTTTTCCTTTATCTCTTTCATACGAAGCTCAGTAAGTGGGGTCATATAATCAAGTTCCGAATCAGAACTTGTGCTTTCAACGTCTAATAAAATCTCTTTGTCGGGATCGACCTGCCATGGCAAAAAGATTTATGGGATCGATCTAAATATCTCTTTCGAGCAAACGTACCTTTAAAAAGTTCCGACACTGATAAGTCAAATGACCGGCATATCCGCACTTTTTACAGGCCGCTCTATTCGAATCTTTATTTGGATTCGTCAATGGGAAACTCATTACGGATAACAGCAAACAAAAACACTATTTTATCCTTCAAACGTATAAATTAAATATAACTAATTCAATTACGACAAGAATCGAAAATAAGCCCAACAGAGCACAAGTGAAAATCAACTGTTGTAAAATACAGAACAGCTGGTCTAATACCATCAATGCTTTCCGTTTCTGTATTTTAATGTACTTTAATTTACTCACAGAGTTGCCAAACTGCACGCAAATACGTTTTTATAACTTTTCTCCCTCTCCTGCTTGTTATATTCCGTGCCCTAGTTAAGCATTCAAGAATTCTAGCAATACTAATAAATACGTCATCTAGCTTTTCATTTAATAGAGATTGGAGAAGAAATATTGCAAAATAAAATTTTCATTTGGCAGAAAACAAATTTTTCTTACAAGAAAAGGTAAGTTCATTTATTTCATTCGTTCTTCCGATAATTACAAAGCGACGACGTGATTTATATTCTGGGCTTTCATTTAGACAGCAATAAACAATACGAGGCATTTATTTGGAGTGTGCGGGTGTGTTCATTTGTGCAATTTTATATTCAAGCTTGAGCAATTTACGCGTATGTTGTCCTCTGGCTCTCCTGTTGGCTTAGCGGGCAATCTTAACAACAGTACAACGGCAGCAATCATGCAGCAATCGAATGCATTTTCAGCCTACGGTGAACGCCCCCAAATGGGCTTAGACGTGGAATATGGGACGGATCCTGCAAGTGGCGCGATTTTCAAATTCGAAGGGCGTAAACATGATGATTTGAAGCAAATGCTGGATAGTAACAAAGATGGCTTAAAATTGGAGGCCATGAAACGTATTATCGGTATGATAGCACGAGGTCGCGACGCTAGTGATTTGTTTCCCGCAGTTGTGAAGAACGTCGTTTCAAAAAATATTGAAGTGAAAAAGTTGGTTTACGTATATTTGGTGCGCTATGCTGAAGAGCAGCAGGATTTGGCTTTGCTTTCTATCTCGACATTTCAACGAGCTCTAAAAGATCCTAATCAACTGATAAGAGCTTCAGCCTTACGAGTACTGTCTTCAATACGCGTCAACATGATAGTACCTATTGTAATGCTAGCCATTAGGGACTCAGCCTCCGACATGAGCCCTTACGTGCGAAAGACTGCAGCTCATGCTATACCGAAACTGTATTCTTTAGATTGTGAGCAAAAGGATGAACTAGTTACTGTTATTGAAAAATTGCTATCAGATCGTACCACTTTAGTTGTTGGCTCTGCTGTTATGGCTTTTGAAGAAGTATGTCCTGAGCGTGTGGATTTGATACATAAAAACTATCGAAAACTCTGTAGTCTGTTGGTCGACGTAGATGAGTGGGGCCAAGTCATAATAATCAATATGTTAACTCGTTATGCCCGCACCCAATTTGTTGATCCTAACAGTGATGATCTCTCCGAAGATGAAAGTGCACAAAATGAAAATACGGTCAAGAAATTTTATGACGACGACGATTCAGAGTGCGAATCAAACATAACCGAAGGAGAAACTAACAAAAAACCAGTAAATAAAGCTGACAGCTCGAAAGGGAAACCGTTTAATTCAACAGCTAGCTATCATGTCGATTTAGACCATCGGCTATTGCTTAGGCAGGCTAAACCCTTATTGCAATCACGAAATGCATCCGTTGTAATGGCCGTTGCCCAATTATATCATCATGTGGCGCCACGTCAAGAAGTGCAAATCATAGTAAAGGCCCTGATACGTTTACTCAGATCGCACAAAGAAGTACAAAGTGTAGTGCTAACCTGCATCGCGTCAATGTCTACAAAACGGAAAGCAATCTTTGAACCTCACATTAAATCGTTCTTTGTGCGCACAAGTGATCCAACCCATATAAAGCTATTGAAATTGGAGATTCTTGCAAATTTAGCCTCTGCTTCAAGTATTTCATTAATTTTACGTGAGTTTCAGACGTACATTTCCAGTAGTGATCGTTCGTTTGTCGCAGCTACTATCCAAGCTATTGGAAGATGTGCTGCTTCTATAAAGGAAGTAACAGAAACATGCCTAAATGGTCTTGTTCATTTGTTATCCAATCGTGATGAGCACGTGGTTGCTGAAAGTGTGGTAGTTATCAAGAAACTACTACAAACGAAGGCAGCTCAACACTATGAAATTATTTCGCAAATGGCAAAGTTGTTGGACTTCATAAAAGTTCCGGCAGCGAGAGCTTCTATTACATGGCTAATCGGAGAGTATAATGACAAAGTGCCCAAAATCGCCCCAGATGTCCTGAGGAAAATGGCTAAAACTTTCGTGGATGAGGAAGATCCTGTCAAATTGCAAGTTTTAAATTTAGCGGTAAAATTATACCTTAAAAATCCCCAACAAACGTCTTTGCTATGCCAATACGTTTTTACTTTGGCGCGTTACGATGTTAACTACGATATACGCGATCGCGCGAGATTTCTAAAACAATTTATATTTCCGGTCAACAGTAAAAGCCCTGTGCTGTCCGATTCAGCTAGAAAGATATTTTTATCTACTAAACCAGCTCCCACATTAGAGAGCAAATATTTTACGCGCAATCATTATCAGCTAGGATCACTTTCTCACTATTTAAACATGCGTTGTGCCGGTTATACCGACTTACCTGATTTCCCATCTGAGCCATCAGATTCTTCCGTTCGTAACGTTGAAGGGTTTATTCAGGAAACAAAGGCGATAAACAACTCAATAAGCAATCAAGTAAACGCTGCACGAAAACATGACAAACCGTTAATTAAATCTTCAAAACAAGCGGATAATAATCTTTTTATGTCGGACTCTGAAGAAAAATCATCCGACTATTCTAGTTCAAAAGCAAGCAGTTCCTCTAGCCATGGTTCGAGTAGCAGTGAAGAAAGTTCTTCAGAATCTGATGTAGAAGGTAGAGAACATAACAAGACTCTTACAAATGATAAAATTCAGCCCAATACCTTAAACAATAACAATAAAACGAGCAAAGTTGTCAAAAATAATATGATAATAATAGCGAATAATGCTTCAGACAGAAATGAAGAGTCCGGTACATCAGATAGTGAATCTTCATCCTATAATTCCTCGACGGCATCTTCGTCTGAAGCAAGCGATGAAAGTAAAGATGTCGAAGGGGCTTCTGATACGAATTCAAAGCTTGAAATTGAATCAACTCGTAAGCGAGTTAGTAGCAGTAAGGCAGAAAAAGACAAACTATTAATGAATAAACTCGAAGGAAGCAATTTGGATTTGCTATTGGATTTGAGCGATATACCGCCTATCGGACCGGTAATGACGCCTTCTTTAGGCGGTTTCTTTACACCGATCGGTCCAGTGCAAACGATTGGTCTCATACCGCATTCTCCAGAGAGTCATGTGGATCTGGTGGGCCCTTCCTACATCTCGTATAATTACAAGGAACTTTTGAACAAACTCAGCGCCCATGGTCTACAAATAAACTATCGCTATACGCGTTCGCCACATCTGTATTCTTCATCCATGGTGTCCATCGAATTGCAGTTTTCTAATCAAGGCGTTGAGGAGATTACCAATATACAAATGGACCAAAAGACTTTACCACGTGGCATGCATATGCAAGAATTTGCTCCCATTAATACATTAGTGCCGGGTCAGTGTGCAATAGGTATATTAGGTGTAGATTTCAACGACTCTACTCATGCCTTAGTTTTTGAAATTTGCAGCAGCTTAGAGGCAAAACGTATCGTTTTTAAACCTGTTATAGGTGAACTTGTACGATCAGTACAAATATCGGAAACAATGTTTAAAGAAGAGCGTACGAAATTGAGAGGCATGAATGAACATCAGACCAAGTTATTAGTAAATGAAAATGTCTTTGATGTGTCAAGTTTGAAGCAAAAGATATTCGAATGCATTAACGTTGCTCTTATAGGGCATGAAATAACTGATCATCAACAGCAGTTGTACTTTGCAGGTCAAACTATGTCCTCGAAAAGTCTATTGTTAATAACTTGCAACTGGTCGCAACAGCAAAACGGTGACATACTTATATTTCAAGTTAATTGTGAGAAAATGATTATTGGTTCGATGGTTCTAAACGAATTGGTTCAGTACGTGAAAATATCCTTTAAACTATAAAAATTACTAAAAGCGAAAAAAGCTTGAGCAACGAACTATACAAACATATAACAGTAAAACTAATTAAACTAATTAAATGTAGAAGACGCAATGACCTACTCGCGCTCCTATTCATACATACTCATTAACATGCTTAACATAAAAATGAAGAAAAAGAAAATGCCTTTAACTAGATGTCCTCGCGGAACCGAATTGAGGCCATCGTTGCATATGATCTTATATGTCATATAAAAATACACAAAGGGAACTTTTTTAAAATATTATTTATGTGCAGCCCTTTTATTATGCTTTTATTGCTGTAAACATAATCGAAAACGAAATAAATTTAATTTTATTTGAAAATCTTTTACTAAATTGCCATAACTTGGCAAATTTCTTATTAATAAAGCGAGTAAATATTGTAAGAGATATAATGACGAATTTGAGTTACTTGCAAACTCGAGCGGCGATTTGCTGATTGCTTGCGTGTCAATCAATTTCGAACGGCTCTGACAATCTTTTTTTTAATTCGTAATTAATTCTTGTAAATATTACCTCTAAAACCCATGCTATTAATACAAATATTATGAAATTTGATCCAAGCTATGGCTTTTTAGTTTTATTTGTTTCTTGCGACTACTGGAGTTCTAATTGTAACATATTTTACTTAGGTCCTCCCTTACATGTATTGCAACCCTGTGCTGATTCGTTTCGTTTCAATTTCTGTTGTCATCATCTCGCACTCAAAAATAACGTCATAATAATTGACTTATTGATGACAACTGTCTTGTTTATCTGAACCATGTTTTATGTGTGAATTCGTTTTTTTTTTTTTTTTACAATTTTTAAATAAGAATTGTTCATCCGTTTGTTAAACAATTAGAAAAATTAAAGTAGAAATGGAAAAACATAACAAAATCAGACGATAAACAGATGTTAAAGAAATAGTTAGCATTTTGGAGTGTTTAAAAACTAAGTTTCTGCATGCGTAGATGAGCTTCAGAGAATTCAGAAAATCGAAACAAGGAAAATTTTTTAATAATTCTGATTACACTAGTCAAGTGACTTGAAGCCAGTGGACCACAAATTGAAAATCACAATAAAAAAAGGAAACGTTAAAAATTAGTAGGGAAAAGTAATTCGCCTAATTGAAAGCAAGCACGTTGTCAATGATGGACAATCAGAGAACTAACGGTTTTGTTGATGGAGGAAATGATGGCCGTCGAAGTCAACAAGTGAATTGGAATCGTTTCGGATTAGGTTCAGAGGAGGATGGTGAAGTGATAGTAGCCAATTTTCGTCAACGTGGCAATTGCGGTGGTTTTATTGACTTAGGAAGTGAGTATACGTATGCTTCTGGTGGTCACCAAGCTTCTGGAGCAAATGAGATTTTCGCGCAAGAACAAGGGGAGAAACCATGGTGGCGTTCCAATTTTTTTATATCTCAGCCCGTATTGTTTGGTACTTGGGATGGTGTGTTTACGTCATGTCTAATCAATGTATTCGGCGTTATTGTGTTTCTGCGTTCCGGTTGGATTGTAGCACAGGCTGGCATTTTAAATGCCGTGCTTATTATATTTTGTACGGTTGTAATTGCTTTAGTTTCGGTTCTCTCCGCTGTGGGAATTTGCGAAAGATGTAGAGTGGAAAGCGGTGGCGTTTATTTTTTGATAGCACATACCTTAGGTTCCAGGTTTGGTGGCTCGTTGGGTTTATTGTATTGTTTTGGACAAGCTGTAGGGTGCGCCTTAAACGTAATGGGTTTCGGTGAATCGATGGCGGGGTTTGTTGGATTGGAGGACAATAAGTGGGCTGTGCGAGGCTTCGCGACTGCTGCTGTTTTATTGTTGGGATGCATAAATGTAGCAGGGGTGAAATGGGTAATTAAACTGCAGTTTATATTGTTAATGATATTGCTTTTCTCGGCTTTGGACTTTATGGTTGGCAGTTTTATTGGAGAAGATCCAAGTGAGTATTTTGTAAATGATCCATAAAGCAATGGTTTTTAAAGAGTTCTCATTTTTATAGAAAACGGTTTCGATGGTTGGGTTAGTAATAATTTCCTAGAGAACCTTTGGCCAAAATACGAGAATGGTTATTCTTGGTTTCGTGTTTTTGGCGTTTTCTTTCCCACTGTCACTGGTGTGCTTTCGGGAATTAATATGAGCGGTGATTTGCGTGCGCCATCGACTGACATACCTAACGGCACCTTGGCCGCTTTCGGTACCTCGTAAGATATATTGACGCCAACGACTAAGAGCAATAGTTAACCAATTGTGTTTTCGCAGCACTTTCCTTTACTTAGTTTTCATTCTATTTTTGGGTTCGACTTGTCAAAGAACTACTCTATTGAACGATTTCATGATTTCAGTTAAAGTATCAGCTCTTCATTTTCTCCTCATGGCTGGGATTTATGTATCCAGCATGTCTTCGTGTTTAGGAGCAATGTATGGGACGCCTCGCGTTCTACAAAGTATAGCTAAAGAAAGCGTTATACCCGGAATTGACATATTGGGGAAAGGAGTAAGTTTATGAACAAGTAAATCTGGAAGAAAAGAGATTTTGAAAAAAAATATGCTTGCAGAGAGGCCCCAATAAAGTGCCCCTTTATTCAATGGCTGTAGTGGCTCTGGTCACAGTAACCTTTATCATTGTAGGCGATATTAATTTTCTGGCACCCATCGTCACCATGCCATTTTTATTAACGTATGCCTGCATAGATTATTCATATTTCGCTTTGGCACAAACTTTTGATATACAGGAACAAAGAGAAGAACGTTTTCGTATACAAGCTTCATCGCCATCGTACGAGAGCAGGCGATATGGGGCCATGCCTGAAGGTAGTGATTTAGATTTGCTTTTTCCCGATAGAGTGCGTCACAAAAATTTGCAAACCCCGCAAAACTCACCTCAACATATGCCTTCTACGATAAGTGATAATAATCAGTTCGCTTCCGCGACTGCTGCTAACGGCGAACTGGTGACCAACCCTGAAATTGAAACCAAAAATATTATAAATGAAACTGTAAACCTCAACTATGCGGGAGCTGTTTTAGACGCCGTTGGGACACAAGATGAAGAGCCTATTGCGCCGATTCGGGCTCCTATACATCAGAAAACGAAAAATTGGTATTCGGGTTACTGCAACCGATGGGCTTCTTTGTTGGGAGTAAGTAGAACAATTTTACCTTAAATGCGCGCTTATAATGAACGAGGAATTCTTCTTTAAGGCATTTACCAAAATATTGGTCATGTTGATGGTTAATTGGTACTATGCTTTAACATGTTTTGTGGTGGTGTTTATCATTTGGTTTTATGTAGGAACTGCCAATCCAGCTGTTAAACCAGGTGTTACGGCCGAATTCAATTTTTTCGGCTGGTTAAAAAGTGTCATATTCCGTTGCTTTGGGTGAGTTAAATAAAATTGAAGTGAAGTCCTCTTTCATGAGAGCGTTTGTATGCTTCTAGTAAACGTATGCACGAATATGAACAAATAGTGGTGACACCATCATGCCCTGGCGTTGACCTATCACCCACACAATTAAATGAGGATAATGAGGATTTTTCTCAAAGAAGGCGCTACCACCATTCTTCGGTGGTTGAAGGTCATCTAATCAATGATATTTAAAGTGACTTTCTTCAACTCATTTCATGCACTACCCGACTTAAGTTAAATAAAATGCTTAAGTCCTTCTATGAACGGTAATATGGTAAATAGACGCATCCCGCTCCATCCATTCGTTAAATATACCCGTATTAAAAAAATGAAGAGTTCAAAATATATAAATGTAAAGCAATAAGATTTATATGCTTCAGTTAATTTATATGTTCAGTTATAAGTTCAAAAAGCATTTCTGAAGGTTTCTCCTCCGCTTTTAAAACAGCATTTATTATCTAATAAGAGAAAACTTTCCTTTCTTTTTACGCGTGTTATCTTATCTTATACTATAAGATATAAGATGAATAGTTTTGCTCAATGCAATTAATTGTTTAATTTTAGTGCTACAAGTATAGACTTATTTCGGTATTTACACTAAGCACTAAGAAGGAAGGTATGTTTCCTTTCTCCGATTTGTTACAGGAGGCATATGTGATATTTCAAATACTAGTTTTCTTTTCATATTTTGAAAACACACTATAAAGAAGGATAGAAACGCAGCTTTAAAAAATTGCAAAGCTAAAAAAAAAAAACAAAAAAAAAAAACAAAAAATAAAAGTTTTAATAATTTCGTTTTCTATTTTACTAATGATTTATATGGTTATGTAATTTTTTTTTTTTTTGTTTTTACTATTTTTTTTATGTATTTGTGAAGGTTACGATATATAAATATTTTTCATATATATCAAGTAACTAATTGCTAAATATATTTGATTTGAAAATAATGTATATTATGTAATATAATAAATTATACTTACGACCAAAAAATAAATTTTAAAATCTTATCTATACTTTTATATTTATAGAAATGATTATTAAAAAATTTTTGCATATTTTGATGATAGTTAAGAAAAGAAGTAATGCTCTTCAATTTGTTTACAATAGCAGAGAAGAACGTTTGTATTTAAATAAATTTTAACATTTGTGTATGTTTAATATGTTGAGAAGAGAAAATTTTCTTATTTCACCTGAGCGATAATAACTTCCGTCAAAAAAAAAGAAAAAAACAAAAAAATAAATAAGAAATGAAACAATTTCCTTTTGAACGTCCCCACAAGAAGCATATTTTTCCTGTTTTTCAAGGAGCGAAACATATTGCTTACACTAAATGCCACGATATTATGAATATGGAAATTTGCCGTCAGCTAAGAGATACTTTCTCTTTGCTGCTATCAATTTGTTAACATCTATTTTCTGTTTGACGTTGAAGCTCGTTGTTTACTAATTTTAGATTTCATGTTAACAAGCGAAGCAAATAAATATTTGCATGTGCAATTAAATGGAAACAAAAGCGACACATTCTGATATTATTTGAAGTGTTCAAAAAGACACCGTGCCATACCGTAGGCTAATTTCACATATATAAGCAATTTTAAGCAGTTATGAATATGCTAATTGGAAGATAGCATTTTGAATATCGGGACTGACACTATTAATTATATGCTTACTAGGGGGAGTTCGTCAACATTCTCATCTGCCTTAAAGAGTGCTTTGAAGCTATCCCATGAGTACGAAAGTAGCTTTCGCAAAAGCAAAAAAGAAAAAAAGACTCACCTATCGAACCGACTTGGATGTACTGCTACAGTTCGAAACTTCCCATCTAGATTTTCGTAAAAGAGAAATCAAAAAAAAAAATTCTTGAAACAACTTCAGTATCTAAAAAATCGATTTCTTGACCCGCCCTAAAACGATTTGAATATCGCCTTCGAATTTTTAAACTATCGTTTAAGAAAATAAACTAATTGTGTAAACAATTCACATAATGCGCTTTCCTAAGAGTTAAATAGGTTTTTGAACACTACGCAGCTTTCACCAGGATTTTAGTTCCGGCCTTAATGAGCTGAAAAGCGCTTGTCATTCATTTGTCGTTAAATAAATTAAAAAGATACAAACAAATAAAATATATTGAAAAGTTCCACCAAATTTGAAAGCTCAATAATTTTTACTATGCTTTTCGTTAACCCTCGCCGTACATGTTAGGTGAATAAAAACGCAAATTTTTACATGGACAGCCGTATAACAGCATATAGCGTGTAAAGCGAGGGTTACTCGCCTCAGTACAGTAAATGCCAAACCATCCAATGCATCTTCACCAGAGGAAGAGGAAAACAAACAACGCAATAAATGATTTCTCTTCTCTGTTGAGTCGATGCGCTGCTCTTTTCTCAAAATCTTTTCTCAAAGAACTTCGAGTCAATTTTTTTAAAGTTACCGCAATACACTAGACGCGTGATAGACCCAACTTTTTTTTCATTTATGAGTTTTCCATGAAAAATTTCTTCCAGATTACTTTACTGGCTTGCGATCATTTAAGTTCAAGAATAAACGAAATAATACTCAGCTCAAGCTCACCACATAAACACTTGTTTCTATAATTCGCAGAACAATGAATTAGTTAATCGCTTCCCATCACCAATCACCAATCACATATAAGCATTATCTAAATTTCATACTTTCTCTTCATTAAAGACGGCGCGCTTCAAGTCCAAACAAAAAGAAAAAACATTTTTTTGAATCTTACGTCATAAGAAAAACTCTAAAGCATATTTTGTTTTTAATCGTTCATCCTTTTTGGTGGATGCGCGATTTTATTTTCTCCACTAAATTGTTATGCTTTAGTATGAAAAACTCCTTTCTTTCACTGTTAGCTTTGCAACAAAATATTTGGAGCAAATTTCTCGTCATGTCATGATTTAAACGAATGCTTTAAACGCTTTCAAAATAGTTTCCGACAATGAATTGTTATTTAGTCTCTCCACGAATGTTACGTAATAAATTAGTGTAAAGCCGTAACAACCAAAAAAAATTAAATTATTTATATAAATAATTTAAAAAATGTACATATGAATGAATGCATTTACATAAACTGGAAAATTTAGTAAGCCATTGACGATGAGATTTTTATGAGAGAGCAGCAACACATAAGCACATTATAAATTAGAAGACAAACGGCAATTGATGCAGTGACCAATTTACCAGATTCCGTTTATATTACCGTTCATTTGATTTGATTACGATTGAGATAAATTTCATGCTTAAGAGCAATAGCTGTAAAAGAGACGTATCCCCAACTCTCTTCTTAGAGGCATGCGAACGTAAGATGTTGAGAAATTTTTGCAACATTATACAACGTCGCACGTTCAACGTTAGCGTTAAAGAAAAGGTTAAGCATTTTTTTTTATTTTTTTTTTTTTATTAATTCTCTTAAGGACGGAGATGACAAGATGAACAGTTTCAATTCTGACGATCTCTCTGAAAATTTTGAATTGGTTTGATGGACTATTGTCGAAATACTTACATAACCAAAGTCAATGAAAATGTAAATGAACAGTGCCGTAATGCCGTAAACGTAAAGTGAAACGATTAAAAAAATAATAAAAAAAAAAAACCTTGTCTACCTTTAATAACTTTCGAGTTGAGTTTGCTTTTTTTATGACAGCACTATAAACTCCTTCATCTCAATGTCTTTTCGGTAATAAGTTTTCTAACAATTGTTTTTTTTTTTTTTTTTTTTTTTTTTTTTTTTTTTTTTTTTTTTTTTTTTTTTTTTTTTTTTTTTTAAAAAAAAAAAAAAAAAAAAAAAAAAAAAAACAGCCCCCCCCCCCCCCCCCCCCCCCCCCCCCCCTTTTTTTTTTTTTTTTTTTTTTTTTTTTTTTCGTTTTTTTTTTTTTTTTTTTTTTTTTTTTTTTATATGTCGCTTTTTTTTTTTTTTTTTTTTTTTTTTTTTTTCACTAAAAAAAAAAAAAAAAAAAAAAAAAAAAAAATTTTTTTTTTTTTTTTTTTTTTTTTTTTTTTGTGGGGGGGGGGGGGGGGGGGGGGGGGGGGGGGAAAAAAAAAAAAAAAAAAAAAAAAAAAAAAATTTTTTTTTTTTTTTTTTTTTTTTTTTTTTTAAAAAAAAAAAAAAAAAAAAAAAAAAAAAAATCGAAAAAAAAAAAAAAAAAAAAAAAAAAAAAAA
>CCAG010003931.1:0-33128 GCA_001077435.1 Glossina morsitans morsitans | reverse complement strand
TCAAATGTTCTGAGAACAACAATTGTGGTTCGTTCATTATATGGTTGCTAGGTTGTGATAAAATGCAAAATTTACGTTTACCGACACTATTGTATACATTGATAATAAAAAAAAAAGGAGAAAAACTATAAAGACTTTCCTGACCATCATTAACGCATCATTATCATCATCATCATCATCATCATCATCATCGTAGACATAATAATTTTATCGCCTAAGAGCTTAGCCACAACATACATCTTCTAAATGAAGAATGAAGAAACAAAATGTACGGACGATATCTTTAATCGTTTGTACATTTACCTATTTACTCGTCGGTGCTGCTGTATTTGATGCACTCGAATCTGAAACTGAGAAACGTCGCTGTGAAGCTCTACAAGGTATTCGATAATCGAAATAATTTCCTTTAAAGTTGATCCTTTAACTTAACTCTTATGATTATTATTATTATTATTATTATTATTATTATTATTATTATTATTATTAGTTGAAAAGATGATCATTAAGAAGTATAATATTACCGAAGAGGATTTTAAAGTAATGGAAACCGTGGTATTGAAATCAGAACCACATAAAGCCGGACAACAGTGGAAGTTTACAGGTGCATTTTACTATGCGACAACAGTATTGACCACAATTGGTTATGGCCATTCGACACCTAGCACAATTGGTGGCAAATTATTTACCATGTGTTATGCAATTGTAGGCATACCACTGGGTCTGGTTATGTTTCAAAGCATTGGAGAAAGAGTGAATAGACTGAGCAGGTCAGTTACATACACACTTCACAAATACTTGATTTGATTTATACAAATATTACATGCATGTAAATAAATGCGTAACGGTTTTTTTATTTTTTTGAAAAAGAAAAAAAAAACGCTTATTCTAAGAATTCTTATTCTAATAGTACAGTAGATCGTTAGCTACACCGCTTTTATGGTTTTCTGGTTCCGCTAAGCAAACTGCAAAAAATCGTCGATCTTTTCCATTTTGAATTTCTATATATATATATATATATATATTAGCTTCTCCATTTTCTCTCGTTCAACTCATGCAGAACCCATTTTCTCCACTTTCAAATCCTTTGTATCGCATCTCTTACGATGTATTCAGTTGCTCTCTCATCATTCTCGAGTGTTGTTTGCAAGTCCGTACGTTTACGTTTACGTTTACAGGTAACTATTCTATAACACTGTAGATACATTCCTACAAAGTTCGTGTTATATGGGACAAAAAAGCTGTTAAAAAAATGTATTTTTTAACTGCATATAAGTTAGTTCATTTTTCTTGGAAAACAAAACAAAAATCCAATGTCGTACAAGCACCGTATTAAAAGAAATTGGTCGCAATTTTCTTCCCGCTGTTAGAGTGAAAATATATTCCAAAATATCGTGTTGTAGGACGGCTACCTGCATTCAGGACTTCTTTACTATCGAACCAACAGCTGAGTCAACAGTGAGATCTAGATTTTTCTTACGTGGATACTCTCTATATTCTGCATGCTTATGCTTGCATTGTCTTCAACGGAAAAATTCACAAAAAAAACGTTGGCTATTTTCTGCGTTTTTCGGTTAAATAAGAGCAATACTTGTGGTGCAGGGTATATTAGGTTAATGCGGACGTATGTAACATTCAGAAGGGCCTACGGTAAACCCACGTTCCATTATACCAATCGATTCGGAACCATTTTCTACATCTATCTAAGCCTGTCTGTCCCTTCGATGTCTATCTCTGCAGTTTTTATTTATGTTTCAACCTACAGGTCGGAATTTTTGAGATATTTTGATGAAACTTAGTACACGGACGGACGTTATTAAAAAAAGTTCGGATTGGTCAACTTTTTCGACCACTCTCCATATAACGCCCTATTCTGAAAAGTCGTTATATGGGAAAAATGCAATTCTCGAAATTTCTCGGCAATAGTGATTAAATACTAGTACTTCGGCATTCTATATTATCAGTTAAAGCTAAAGGCCAGGGGATTGAAATTAGCACCAAAAAAGAAACAGTTTTTTTTTTCACATATATTTTGGCCAAATTTTGAAATAGATATCAAACGTAATTTTGGGGATAAGCCCTGATGGACCCTTGTAAATCAATAGGTATCATAAATGATTCGGATGAAAGGTTAATCGCTTGGAATCGAAATGGATTTATCCAAAACTTTTTGGTAAAAGAAATAAAGAACTTAAACCTACTCCATAAAAGGAAAATTTTATCTTAAAAGTATGCATACTCGGAAAACTAAAGTTAATTTTTTTATCATCAGCATTTGGCGTTGGATGCGTATCATTTCGTTAGTTACTTAGTTACAAATTTTCAGTGGAGTTTTGACTAGGATAGGTGCAAAAGTGGGCATCTTAACATATCGTGTATCCAATTGTAGCATGCCACTTGTTTCCAGTTAGCCGAAATTATTACTAATTCAACTTAAACCATGTCGTGGAGCTATGTGCATAGGATTCAAATTTGACATACTTGAAATCTTGTTCCTTTCACCCAAGTGATCATTGATTTAGGTCCGGAAGAAGTGAAAAATTATTAAATATATTTTTAAGGAAAATTGTACATAACCTTAATTTTGATTGTAATTTTATTTAGAGCGAGGAGATAGTTCAGTTTCGAAATTTTCAAATTTACTTACTATTAAAATATAGGAATCTGATCGGATTTTCATTTAAAAATTTTTTTTACAGTTTTGTTATACAAGCGGTGAGAAAATCGCTGCATTGCAAACGAACTGCCGCCTCAGAGGTAGATTTAATATGCGTTGTTACAACGCTTAGCTCTCTTACAATAGCCGGTGGCGCTGCAGCATTTTCGAAATTCGAAGGCTGGAGTTATTTTGATTCAGTATATTACTGTTTTATAACTTTAACTACAATAGGTAAAGAAAGAAAGGAAGAAAAGGCTTTCAATTTCAATTATTCCTCTACTCACATCTAATCAACTATTAACTAAATGCATTCTTTTTTAAGGTTTTGGCGATATGGTAGCTTTACAAAAAGACAATGCTCTTAATAATAAACCCGAATATGTTATGTTCGCCTTAATTTTCATTCTATTCGGTTTAGCAATTGTCGCTGCTTCGCTTAATCTCTTAGTCCTCCGTTTCGTAACTATGAATACAGAGGACGAGCGACGCGATGAAGCTCAGGCTATGCAGGTAATAAAATATCTATTGACAGTAAATTCTATATATATATATATATGTATGTATGTATGTACGTATTAAGTCTGATTGTGCATGTTTTTGCTTTAACCAATTAATGATAGCGTTTAAAGTGTGTGTGTGTGTTAACTAAAAAAAAAAAAAAAAAATTCCTTCATTCAGCATAGTTTTGTAATTTGATATTTCGTTATTCGATCGATCTTTACTCAAGTATTTCATATGTTTTCTTATTATACGTACACTGTGTACATAAAAAACCAAACATTTATACGCTTATGTTTTCCTATAATGTTGTTGTATGACTTTTCTTTTTTTTGCTTTTGTTTTCTTATGACAACAACAGTAATTGCCGGCTATACTAAACCACCTTTAATCGCTAGTTCTCTGTGTTTGGTTCTTTAAACAGCTTCCATAGAAAACAGAAAAAGAAATTTGTTTTTCGAAATTCTGCACTTGATTTAATTTTGTTGCACATTTTCTTTTTTATTGATTATTTTGTTTAAAAAAAAAAAGAAGAAAACAAAAGAATTTGTCCATAATTTTTAAACAGTGATGTTGTGTATTCTATTCTATTTTTTTAATTTTCTTTACCGCGTATTATGTAAAATAAATAAATATTGGACCACAAAAACCAAATAGTTTATGACCAAGTCCAATTTTTGGACAAACGAGGTGATTTTTGCCAATTTTCAAACTCCTTTTCTTTCCGTCTACATAAAGATTATTACAACACCCGTACTCCGTACACTCACAACTAAATATATCTACAAAAATATTTAACACACAACGACGCGCGTATTTTAAACAAAAAAATACCTTTCAACTTTTCACATATACTCACCACATTAGATTGCATTTGACAAGTGTACTCTGGATTTACCTATGTTCTGTCTGTCTGTCATTCCAAAAGTTTATCTTAAAACACATATTGGGTTTCAAATTTTTTCTCTAAACTCTCTAGTGTTTCGTAACGTTTCGTAAGTCTGTCGATAATAATTAATTTTTATCGTTTTCCTTATTTATGAGATCAAAATTAAACCCTTCTTAACGTCGTAGATTTGTAATTTTGGATTTAAAATGGTATCTGAACAAAATCTCAAGAAGCAAATCAAAAGTCCGTTGGATTTTGCCCGCAATTACCGAAAGAGATAGGATATATACGGACGGCTTGTGCAAAAATATTATCTAAAATATGTACAATAGGGCTCGACACGCTTACGTCGGTGCATACGTCATAGCAGTGTGTACATCAAAAAACATCGTATAAAAACGAGTGATGAGTATCAAAAGATTCGGTTTAAACCGGCTGTAATTTATTTCCATTTAAGCTTAAACAATTTTAAATTAAAGCCAAAAAATACCGCTTATGTTTTTTTCTCGTAAGGAAATATGATATACATATAGAAGGAAGCATATGCTACATATGCGATTTAGATTGAAATCAAATAAATCGGGCATTTCTAAGAAATTTTGGACGAAATATGAACGACACTTTTTGATTTTGAAACTTCCATGAAACTTCCGTCCAATCTTAACGAAAGCTATGAACAAAAGCTTAGATTCGAAGCCCGCGTATTTTAGAAACAAAAATTTCCCTTATCGCTTGAACGTAATATTACATTATTTTCCGATCCGCGAATTATTTCGCAATCGTTTCGTAAAAAAAGAAGACTACTACGAATTAAATTTTATTAAAAAGTAAATTTTCCACTTGGTTTTTACTGTAGGCTTATCATATCAACTTTGTGGGGAAAGAGTTACTACTCTACTACTTTATTCGACCTTTAGTTGAAAATTTTTCCAAATGCTTATATGCTTTGATATATATGACATTGTTTCCTAAAGTTCGTAAGCTTCGTAGGTACTCACTCCATTTTGTTTAAATAAAAGTTTTTCTTATTTCTTATCAAACTCTGGTGGATATCACACTATTTTCGTATTATTGTATTTGTAATGTTTGCTTAGAAATTCTTCATTTAGGAATATGAAAGAGAACAGTAAGTACGACAATTTTCGTGAAATGTATATCATATTTTCGGACGAAACAAGTACATTAAGAAGATGAAATACTCATAAGGAATGCTCAGCATTTCGATCTGATTGTCTTAAGAGTTTACCTAAACGAAACTGAAATTTACGCGATAATGATTACGATAAACCGGATCATAGAAGGAAAAAAATATCTTGAAATCTCAGAAACTTTTTACTGTAAGCAGGACCCTACTTTCCTTCTTCTCTTATTTTCTGTAATAGTCTTTTCTAACCATCACACTGCTTGCACATGTGGCAGACATCCCCTGACCGTGTGATCATTGAAAAAAAGTCAATAAATATACTAAATGATGAATATTTCGATAATTCAAAGGCAAGCAAAGCTATCTTCTCGCAAAGTTTCCAACCAGTAGCTTGCATAGGTCTCCATCGAATTCGTATAGTTTTACAAATAATCCCGTGATATTTTTTACTTTTTAACCTTTCGTTTAAAAAGACAGGATTGTTGTCCTGACATTCGATCGAAATCTGGGAAAAGTTTCAATTTTCTGCTTTGATTTTGAAGACTTAAAAAATGTCAACAACAACATGTCTAGACCGATTAAGCATCTTATGCTAAGCGATATAAGATGTTAATAAATCTCTTAGGATATCTACTTTATATAAATATATTTTTTTGTTGCCTTACAGATGCGATAAAATTATATTCGCCTTTTAAGAGAGGATTGTAGACATCACCCCTCTATCGTAAAGTTAAGATATCTCTAGTTAAAGTTGATGAGCAGAGACATTTTTATGATTCCGTCGAGTATCTGCAACGCATTTCTTTACTTATTTTGTGCATTTCATTAAACGAACAAACAGATCAAATGTTTATCTTGAGTCAATTTTGAACCGGCGAAGCTCGTTCGTTAATTTCATCTTTTTAATGTAAGATTTTTTGACAAAACTAAACATAACTTATATTTTCTATCCTACTTACTACTATGAAATCAAAAAGAGACAAAACTATAAGATTCTTCTCTCTGAAGCTGTTATGTACTGTTATCCACATTTTTTATGACAAATATTAAAATATATGGTTTTTTTTCCCCGAAATTTATGTGAAATTCTTAGGCTCTTCAAGGTACAGTTAAACTGGAGGGCGATGTCATAACAGCCAATGGTTCGATATTAAGCGGTTATGAAGGTCATGACGTTCAATCATTTACCGGATCAAATGCGTCAACAATGTGTTCGTGTCATTGTGCATGTTTTAGTGCAAATCGACACAAAAAGTAAGCCGACTTTTTACGCTAAAGAATTAATTTGGAGACTACTTTTCTTTTTTATCTCTTTTTTTTTTTTCTTTGATTTTTTAAAGAACTTCTCTGCGAAGCTCCATTGACGATAACGAGTAAGTAGTAAATAATTCCTTTGCAAACCAAAAATTAGTCATCTAAGAGTTGAAAAAAAAGCGGTTAATGCAAAGAAAAGGTTATCTTACCTTAAAGTCATTGAACTTTTGTGAACTCATGTTTCTTGTATATAGAGATCCGATAACATAACTAAACGGATCTATTCCCACTGTTAACATAAGCACACTTTCTTGTAAAACTTACATTCCACTTTGACAAGCCTGTTGACGCGTTTTAACGCGTTTTACACCTGAACAAAGGCAATGTTGCCCTAATCCCTCTAACTTTCAACTTTGCTCCTTTAATCCTTTTCCGCTATCTCAAACTCAATTGGGAACATTGCAAAATATTCGAAACTATTAGAAATCCTCCTAAATGAGTACATATTTCTATAGAGGTTGTAATAATAAGGTCTTTGCCGAATCGTATAAAGGATATGAAAAAATTGTTTATGAAAATGTGTTTTGTTTTTTTCGTAGACAACCGGAAAAAGTAAGCCGTTCATCTACTGTCTGTCATACGCGACATTTACTGCCTGAAGTTGTTCCCATGCAGGATTTAAGCTATGAAACGCATAGCCTTAATCATCGGCTCGACGGTGTTGACGTTGTCGACACCAGATCTTCATCGCAACCTCAGTTGCTTAAGCGTAACGTCTCACTTTTATCATTTCAGTTCAGAAATATTTAAAAATTTCCATTTTATAAAACAAATACTTTTTAAAAATTCAGTTGAAAGAAATCACTTAATCTCATTCTCTCTTGCGCGCACATTTTAAAAGAAAAAAAAAACAAACAAAGGAAAACAAAAATATGCCCATTAAATAATTAACTCATACAAGGGAACAAAGCATTCAAATATAAGGACATATGCATTAGAAGTGTGCCAGAATACAAATCAAATATTATCAATTTTTTTTAAATATATTACATAAAAACTTTACTCCAAAAGTAAGAATTTCTACACAAATGCCATAAGAGACAAGACAACCAACCATTAGGAAAATCATCAAAAAAACCGAAACAAAAGAAAAACATCCTAAATACAAAAAGTGATAAATCCATAGATGGATCTACACATACACACACATGTACACACGTATAATTCAACCACTGCCATTCCCTCCTAGAAGTGAAAGAAAAAGAAAAGAAAACGAATTGCGATCAAAAGAACTTCTTTTCCCATCCCACATATTCTTACAGGATTGCAGACGCATACAAAAATGTGTAAATAAATATAAATTTATAGAGTCAATATCATCAATCAATGCTTGTGTTCTAGCGGATTTGCACACATCGTGAAGATTTTTATTAATTGCCTAACAATTCATTGAGTTCATTTTTAGATTTCATTAATATGTGTGAACCGTTCCTTTAGGACTACTTCTTCTTCTGCCAGGATATCAAAGAGATAACAAAGATGCAGAAGATTTTTCTTCTTCTTTGGTTTTTGCGTCCCTTAACTTCTCTCTGTCTGTCTCTTCTTTGACTGAAGCGGCAAGGATGAGTTTGAATTTTTCCCTGATAATTTGAACTTTAAATATTCCGTTCCATTATTAATCTCGCGCATATCAACGTTATAACGAGGAAATCTGACAAGGACGGATGGACGAATCACGATATATGCGTATATGCTCAGCATACACACTTAACTGATTTTGTAATACCTCTACCGAAACGATGAGAGTAAGGCAACAGTGTTTGACTCGAGCATAATAATGAAGCAATAGTAGTTACCGTACATCATATCCAAGGCACTGTTTTGATAGGCCATCATATCATGGATTTTTCGTCTTCCAAATAGATCAATCTCCTTCTGGGTTAGAAACTTACTTCATTTGCTTAGAAACTCTTGTGTATGTGTTCTTTAAGGGACGTATTTTCAATTACCATATGGTTTATGTCCTGCGCTTCAATTCTCTGTAAAACGTTTAAAGGCTTGCGAACTATCTTCACAGGGCGGTCGTCACTAGGGTCACACTTTTTTTGTTAATTGCCTGATCATTGAAATATTCCAACATTCTTAGGAAAAAATAAAAAGATCTTGGAAATGTGAAACTTCTTGGGTAATAAAAGACACAATGAAATTTTGTGGCTGGACTAGAACTGCCTGATATTTTGAGGACGTCAACAAGTTCTTCGTGATAAATACAATTTCTGAAAAGGAAAGAGATCCTTAAGAAGCTCATTTCATGAGAGCGCTAGATGCTAATTTCATTTGGCCTCAACTAGTTCAAGGACAGATTTCTTCAACTGTCGTCTTAGTGCCGAATATGGCGAATATGCACTTTTTGCCTCTCCATTTCAGAGATTAAGAAAAACATTTGCATGTAACATGCACCACATAAAACAGTTGGCAAAAGACTCACTGACTCCTCATCTACATAGTGAAACCCAAAACTAATTTGTTTCGGTGCCTTATAGACGGTAAATACGAACAACAGATTCTACGTAGCTGCATCGGACTTATGATTGCTACTACTACTATTTATGACTCGACCTAATAGCTTGCTCTGCTTGTTAATCTTCTACATTTCTTCTTCCTTCCTTCCTTTTAATATTCTTAAATACATATTTTTAAAATCGTGATTTTTTTAGTCTTGATGTACTTTTAAATATGATGTGATTTATTTGTGATTGAAAATGCATGGGGGATCATGTAACTGAAAGTTAAGTTTCACTTTCGTATTCAGTCGTTTAGCAAAAACAATTGAAACCGAAAGCAAGAGTTCAATGCTTCACCCATGATCGTTCATAAATATTTGCGTGTAAAAGGATTTCTTTTTAAAACTGGTACGAATTACTTCTGATAACTAACCACACTCCCTCTTTTAGCAAATAAAACGAAAGAAGCCAAAAACTTCTTAACACTTAATACACAAAATAATATGAATATTGAATATATAGAAAAAAAAAAGCAAATCATTTCATGTCTTCGTATTCTAGGGAGGGATACTAAAAAAAGAACGAAAGAAAGAAAGAAAAAAATAAAGAAAACTAAGTTGATTAATGCGTATATAAACTAATGCGCTTATACTCGCCACAAATCTGTGCTAATTTCTTTTCCTTTAACCCAACACTTACATACATACATAACATCATGCTTAACATGAAAAGTTTCTTATCTCCACAAGAAGGTCTGCCTAAGAAGAATTAATAGTATATAGGGTAGGGGTGGGATACGTCTGAAGTAGCAACGTTCTCTCCCCCTTTTCGTGTAGTTATAAGCGTACTTAACCAAGGACTAAGAAGAAGTACTTTAAGATTAGATTAGTTAGATCGAAAATCACCTGAAAATAATTTATTTACTTTATAATTAAATAAATTTTCCATCAGATTTTATTATTATTATTATTATTAATTATTATCAGCTAAATATCAAATTCAAATTGTACATATTACTTATTCGTAGACATACATATATACATACCTTATGTAGTTATATTCTTACAATTTTTTATTCTTATTATTAATAATATATTAATAGATTCTCTTTTTCTTCTTAAACACACAAAACAAAGGAAATGAAAATCTAAAAAGTGAATTTGAACAAGACTTTGTATTATATTTAACTAAAATGAAAAAGAAAAAAAAAAAAAAACTAAAAAAAAAATTAGATAAATTTATATAAAATAAAAACAATTTTCGTTTAAAAAATTGTAAATTTATTTCGACTTTCGCTAACTGAAATATGGTATAAGAACAAGACACTTGTTCGAAATGGAATTTATTAAGTCGGTCGTATCATCTCTTAGGAATATGAATAAGTTTCCACCGAGTTTTCCTGGCAAATTTCAAAGTGTCTCTCTTCGCTAGCTACTACTACTATCTCCCTCTCTCTCTCTCTCTCTCTGTCTCTTTGGTCTCATCTTTTAGATAGACAAGCAGAGTCTTGAAGCTCTCCACCAAACTATTTAGTTCAATCAATCAATTCTTCGAACAGACCAAATGTAATATGCCATAAACGCAAGGCAATAGCGCTAAACTCGACAACATCATGAATTTTAACAAATCGGTTCAATCGCTTCCTTTTCTTTTCCATGTACTGATCGTTTTTTTTAGTTAGAGTAATCTACAATGACCTCCATAATACATCTGAACTTAAGAAATCAATTTATTATTTTTAATACGCCCCCTCATAAGAAATAGAAAATTGTTATCTAAAGACGAAGTTTCAACAAAGTATTTTCTAATCCAGGCTTTATCAGTCATCATCTGTTCCTCTTCTTTATTATATTATTCATAATTTTTATGGAATTTAGTAAAACTTTAAACTTTTCTGAAACTATAATTATATCTGTTTTATTATGAAAAAGGGAATCAGTCCCGTTTCATTTTTGGTGTCCATCTGTAATGGAAGGTGTATCATGAATAAATTCATTATTATTAATTATTAAGATATGAAAAATTATATTCCTTTCACCTGCACCACTTGTGAAACAGGGTAAACTAAGTTAGTGCGGACGTATGTAACGCCCAGAGGGGCTTAAGATAGATTCACCTCTTATTATATCGATCTAAGCCCCTCTGTTCGTCCGATGTCTGCCCATGTATTTTTATATCCAAGCTATATGTCGCAATTTATAAGATATCTCGATGAAACCCAATACGCAGGCTTACTTTGGCCAAAGGACGAACGCTATTGGAAATGGTTCGGATTGGTCCACTTCTTCGACGTCCTATTCTGAGAAGGTGAGCGGCACCACGCTGCACGGGTGCACGAGTAGGAGGCATCTCCTAAGCCATTGGCCATATTAAAGAATGTGCAAATATATCTCGGAAAAAAAATGAGTTTCCAATTTAAATTTAAATAAGTCGGTAAAGTTGTATCTAAAACTGTTGAGAAAAACTATATGTTATAATATTTTCATAAGTCGAGGGTGAGCCATAACTCGCAACATTTATTTGCGACGATTTGAGGTGCATTTTTCAAGACATTAACAAGGTTACCCTAGATCGGTGGTCGGCAACCAAAACGTGAGTATTAAAAGCAACATTTATCTATCTAAAGGCATCTATCTATAAAAGCACCAATTGACTGAATGTATAAAAGGAATGTTTAGGAATTTTGACCTCAGGTAAATGTCCAGTATATAATGTTGAGTTTACTTAATATTCTAACGCAAGAAGGACTTTCTCGAGCATTATATGTTACGAAGTATCTCGTTTATCTTCCGAGACGCAGACATATAATTCAGAAAGGTTTCCACATAGAGAAAGATGGAAGGAGGAAATAGTGTTTTTGTACGCTTGATTGGCAAGCTGGCGTGCTTTAATGGAGTTTTTATTCGCAAGTTTAGATTTCCCTGAAACTCTTATTACCGGAAAATTGATCGACAGGAGCGGACTGTGACGGAATGACTAAGGAGTTTCGATAGCTTGCAATGCGAAACACAAGCAATGCCAGGACAAGCGGGCGCGAAAGCTGAGAAAGCCTTGTCATCCTGGCAACAGGTCAAGCCTATTTTGTCTCTGCTGAACACTTACCTTGCGCCGTTACGCCGATACTTGAGAGCATCGAGTGTTTTTTATCACCCACAGGCACTTAAGACTTTCTCGTCGAACGAAAAATTGTAAAATTTGAAAAATGATTCTGGTCAATAGGATGGGAAAAACAATTAATAATAATAACGAGGCATTACAATTTCGTCATCTGTTTGCATGATAAGCACAGATTGCAAAATGTATCATTTATTGCGTTATTCAAAGATAAAAAAGAATTTGTTATGGAAAAATAACATCCTGCATAAATTATCATCATCATATCATGGTACTTGAAATTGTTTCTTAATTATAGCAGTACTTCTGCTTTCATTATACCTAATTATTTTCGTTATGCGTGAAAGTCTCGAGTTCGTAACCCCCATATTGAAGTACGTCGAGTGCCGACCGTAGGACGGGCGACTGAGCTATGAATGAATTTGTTAATACCGATTTTTGTAAATGTTTGCTCTAGCATCGCCAAAGTAGACTCGGTCAGCATACCAAAGATGTCCAAATAGATAAGGGTCGACATGTTGCGAAGCTCCCTAAAGCGAAAACAGGGCAAAATATATCGGAATACATTTCATGAATAGGTTTCAATCGCTTACACATAAGCAGCGGCAGGTATTGAATAGCAACGTGACAATGATAAATATTCGAGAGCGTTAAATTTGCATATAATGTTAATAGCATTGCCGGTCAAACCAGTGCAATCGGATAAATCCAATTCCAATAATTCGGGACATCGCTTATGTAAACTCTCGAGATCTACAGTGAAAAGTATTTTATGGCAGTTAATACGAGGCTCGAAAAAATAAGAGAAGACTTACGTGAGTCGAACATTGTCTTGCGACAACCAGCCATATTCAGGCGTAATATATTCGGTGTGATGTTTGTAACCAAAGAAGTTACAGCATCTACCGACAGGTTAGTCCAGGATATATTTAGGCTGCTGAGTTGCTTAAGTGATTCCAACATTTTACGTACACTCCATGCCTCAATACCAGAGCACATAGCTAAATTTAATGCCTCTAGATCTTCGTTTTTTGCAATTTCATTGCATATATCATCGTTAAGGACTACATGCTCCAAACTTAATTTCTTCAGTTGCCGGCAGCGTGACAATAATAACTTTAGGGATAACTTTGTAATGGTTGCCATACTAAGATCTAAATATTGTAATTTTGCTTCAAAATCTGATTCATTCTCTAAAAAGCTGACATCAAAGATTGGATGATTAATCTGGAGAAGACCAAATAATAAAATAAGGATTAAAACTTTAAAGTGAGAATGAATAAACAAAAGCATACTTCAGCCTGAGCTAATCGCAAAATTACGACACCGCGTTTCAAAATATTTTCCAAAGCACCTGGCTTTAAAGAACGACCACCCAGGTCTAAGCGCGACCAAAGGGACTCGTCACTAGCGCACCGATTGAAACGCTGAGAAACGTAGCCACAACGTAATAGCGTTTTCTTTGGCAACCATTTGAAAATTTGCAAAATAATCTCATCCGATAAAGTGTTAAAATTATCTTTACCACTGAGATTAGTTTCACGCATCTCGTGATTACGAAATAAGAAGAAGTTCTTGTGCGGAATAATACCAGATTGGTGCATCGGCGATAAGTGTTGCTCTTGTTGTTTTTGCAATTGTTGATGTTGTTTCATCAAAGCGGCTTGTCGACTGGTAGACGGGAGCATTGACGGAGAATGTGATCTCTGGGAGAAATTAATGGAATGTATTTAAAAAACAACAGACCTTCATTTCATTGGTTGTACCTGCTGTTGACTTATAACTTGTTGCTGCTGCTGCTGTTGCTGTTGCACATTTCTTATAAAACCATTGCAAGCAACTGTAGCCAAAGGACTCCTTTTGCCAGTCGATGGTGACTTAACGCTTATATTAGCAGCCATCTTCTTATGTTGCGTGGATGTCACTGAAAATTTGTCCGAATTTTTTGTTTTTTGCCTCTGTTGATCGTCTGCATATATTTCAAATGATGATGAGGAATTCGAATTGCTATTCATATTTAAACGTTGTCCTATATTATTGTTGTTGTTGTTTTTTGATTCTTTGTCATTTCGATCTGCGAAACTGTGATTGCTGGCATTATCTGTAGTAGCATCCAAGATTGAATTGTCTATATTTCTATAATGAAGACGTGTTTGATGACAAAATTTTATAGTATCCAAATTGGGCGTGGCCTCATTGGAATTTTCATCGGGACTGGCAGTAACGGCTAAAGCTATAGCCGAGGCTGTCGAAGAAGAACTTTCCTCGGAATCCAACATTCCGATGCCCATTTCCTCTAAATACTCGTTTGTCAAAGCCGACGGAGATGATGAGCCTTCTAATTTAGCTAATTTCCAGCCGGAGGGATGCTTAGAACTTTTACTAGGTAAACGTTTTCTATAAAGAGATAATAAATTCGATTATTAAAGAATATGTTTACATTTTCTACAATGGTTATATACATATATATGATCATCTAAACAAGAAGAATAAACACAACAAACCTCTTTTGAGCTTATATTTAATGCAACACCCGTTTGTTTACTAACATGTCGGACAACAAACATCTGGAACAATGCTGTAAGCAGCAATTTAATACACGCCTTTCCACTTTAACTCTACACATTAAATTGATCATTTACAATTTACCGTAATTAATGATGTATTAAAATTCATTAAAATATGAGGCCGGGTAGAACTTTCGCACCATCTAGTATTTTGCTATTTTTTTTTTCCTATAATTGTGTAAATATTACAGCCCACAAAATGTCGATAAAGCAGTTTCACATATGGGCCTAAGAATGTTTTTCTATTTCTTTTTTCATAATCAATTGCGTACAATTGACGTTTAACAAAAAAAAAAAAAAGGCTCGTTTTTTTGCGCAAAATTCTCAATGAATTTTTTTACAACATAATAAATATGCTGTCCATTTTAATAGAAATTTTAGAAATTTGATGCGATCTTACCTAATCGGGCACAAATTCTCGTTATTTTCTGTTGTAGTTTTGATCAGTTTGTTATTCATTTTTAATTTGCTTTTTTCGAATTTATATATTTTTTAATAAATTTTTCAATACACACTTTATTCAATAAAATATTTTAATTAAAATACGAGTTTTTTTCTTTTTATAATGCAACAAGTTTGTGATGGAACATAAAAATCGAGCGCGATTATAGCTGTGAACTGCGTTGTAAATTTGAGCAACCTTTTTGTGGAGTTACCGGACTTGTTTAATTAAGCAGTAAAGCACACATGCAAGATACGAGGCAAGATTTATTTCAAAGTAACGAGCTACCGTAGAGAAGTGTTGTAGTTTAAATAAACCATCTCAAGCAGACGCGAAAAATGTTTATTTATAGTACCATAATAAGATCATTAACTAAATTAAAATTGTAACATTAATTTTATTTATTTATTAAGTGTTATAAATTATTCAAAGGCCTCACTGAAGTCTCTCTTAACTCTACGGTAAATACTTCAGGCCACATTCTCAGGAATAATGTAAAAAGAAAACCCTTCAATGATTTATTGAATTTTAAATATATTTTGCAAATATTGGACATTATTTTAAAAGTGAGTCTATGTATAAGAATTATAAGAATTACTCTCCGACATTGAACTTTTCAATCAGATATCGATTTTCCTTAATGGTAGCGATTACTCAGTTAAAAGCTAAAAATTACGAAAAATCTTGGAAAAGTCTAAAGTGTAAGATTATTAGCAATCTGGTAGCTTAGTAACATGCAATATCATCGCTGTCTTTGAGAGGTAAATAAATTTTTAGTTTTTGTCCCAACATTTTTAATTACTTGTTTGTGTTACGGCCGAAAGTTCGTCTATAGTTATTTGAATAGGAAGGTTGCAAATGTATTTTCATTAAAGAAAACTATATTCTCAAGAAGCTGGACATATAAGCCACAATGGCCTAGTCCAAAGAGCTCAATACACGAAAAAAAAGTAACAAAAAACGATACCAGAATAATGGAAAAGTGAAAGTGTGAAATGAAAATTAACTACCAATTTGAGAGGATTGAAAAGAAAGAGAGAAAGCGGAAGAAATTGAAAAAATTTTAAAGGGAAACAACTGTATTCTACAGCAGAATGAACGAAAATCGTACGAATAGTGAGACCCAAAAAAGGGGAAGCAAACGCAATGTACGTCTTGGGCGTCCAATAAAGAGCAAATCTATAAACAACAGGCAAGGGAAAGATGTTCTAAAAAACGAAAGACAACTTAAGTGTTTTCCAGAAAAAGGTCCACAGAATTTACGAAAATGCTTTGTACATCTGAAAAGGGTGAAAGTAGAAATAAATAACGAAAATGACCGGCAAAGCCCCATTATATCTAAAAGTATTCCAGAAAAGAGACTGAGTCAAAGTATCACGAGAAGGGAAATTCATAAAGTTAAACCAACCAGTTTCACATGGTCGGTCAAAACCAGGAATAGAGGAGGTCAGTGTATTTTTTTCGTTTTCCTTTTTCGTATTCAGGAAAAATTTTAATATAAATTCTTCAAAATCCAGGGCATTTGAGAGATTTACCAAACATTACGGAATTTACATCCGCGCGTTTACAAGTTACGCGTAGCGACACTAAAGTGGTCGAAAATCGTATTAATAGTGAACCCCAAGAGAACATGCACAAACGCAATGTGAGAAATGCGATAATCTTGAAAAAATGCTTTATACGTCTTAAAAGAATAAATGCCGAAATCTCACATAATTCAAGTGAACCTGAAAAGAGAAGCAGCCAGCAAAGGAGAGCAAGATCTGACAATATTCCAGAAACAATGCTACAGCAAAATAACCTCGAAAAAAATATTTGCAAAGTTAAGCTAAGCAATCACAAAGGTCGGTGTTCTTCTTATTTTGTTTTAAATTTTGTTAAAAATTCCAATGTAAATTCTTGAAAAAACAGAAAATTAAAGGAAATTATCATTCCAGGAGACGAAAAACGAAAACAGATTATTAAGGTGACAATGGCCCGGAAATCGAAGACAGCTACTAGCAAAGGAAAAGGAGAAGAAGGCTTTATAAAACCCGTTGGAAATTTTAAAAAATGCTTTGTACAACTGAAAAGAATTCAATTCGATAGGTATAACAACATAAGTACATTAACAACCCACAAGCAAAAAGGCGAAGTATCTTTTAACAATATTCGAGCAACAAAGTCGATGATAACGTCAACACCTTTACCTTTACTTGCAATGAGCGAAGAAAAACGTAATCATCTAAGAAAGTTGAGTTTAAATTTTACATATCCTAGCCCTGAGAAGAAAACGTCGATACAGGCTACCAAAGATTCAACAAGTTGTTTTGAACCCTTACGAAATTCTACGTCTTTAGAACCGGGCTTGGCAACCAAACCTGGAAAAACATACGGCCGCTTCAAATTAAATGCGATCATGGAAGGTTCAGCCCTGGAAACAACAAGTAATGAACGTTCAGAATTTGAAGCGTTAAGAAATTCCGTAAGTGAATCCAAAGAATCCGAATTGTCAAATTTAAGAGAAGCTGACCGAAATGAAACGTGCGAAGAATCCAATAATAATAATAAAGGTTCCAATAAAACATGCAATCCGGATAAGACTAACAAATTCTTCCACCGTTCTGTAAAAGGATCCGATGGCAAGCCCACCGCTGACAGTAACAAGGATCCACTAAAAAATACAAGAAAGCGGAAGTCGTCAAGTCATGTTTACGACTTCTTAACTTTGTCTCAAACCAATGACTCGCCCAAACCTGTAGATCCTGCCCAAGATATAATTGAAAGGCTTATTGCCGAAGGTAAGGTGCAGGTAGCGACTAATTGGAAAGGCAAAGGCAGACCGATTATGAAACGTGCACGGCCAGCAAAACCATTTAGAAAAAAAAGGGTGGTAAAGGCAAAGAAACTAAAGAAGGCAGATGTCGCAAAAGACAATGACAGTCTAAATAATAAATGTAAACCGTTGAGTAATCAGCCCACGAAAGACACGCAAAATCAACGAAAGAATCAAGAATCTTACGGTCGTTCGAACAATCGTAGTTCGTTAAAAGAAGGAACGTTTAGCCGATTGGCACAATCAGTTTTGTTGAAACAAACGAGTTACTCGCCTTTACAAAATGAAAAAAGTCGGCAATTGTTGCAGGCTGTCAAGAATATTGTAAGCACTCCCAAAGCTTCGAATATATCTTCCGCCAATTGCGCCCTAAAAGAGGATTTGTCACCTATTGCTTTTCCAAGCGATACAAGAAAATTTTTAAGTCGGCCAGTCCAAAATTCACCTTGGCGTGTGGATGAGAGTGCTCATCTGCCGACTGTTTTCAATTTTAGCCGCAATTCTGATAATTTGCCATCGTTTTCCAGCGACGTCGTCATACCATCAACACCAAGAAAGAATACCTCCAAGCATTATTATCATAATCCCTCAGTAAACAGTTCTCTGCAGAATTCTTACGTTGCAAATGTTGAGCCTGAAGATGAAAACTCTATGCCTTCGTTTTCGTCAAACGATTCAAATGCTGAAAACATACCACCACCAAAAAGTGCTGAAGCAACAAAAATTATAAATGAAAATATATATAATCTAACGCAAGTATCAAATCCCAGACAAACTCTCAGCAAACGTAGTCCTTTAAAGCCCATTGAAATTTTGGAAATTGTAAATTTGCCGTCTTGGAAAACACCTCGGATTCCTGATCCAAAACGAAATATAGAAAGCCGATCATATAGTGTCTGTGAAAATGAAGAAGTGCCGCGCAATATATCTAAGGATACAAGTGCATTATCTGAGACGGTTCACGCAAGGGCAAACAACGAATCCATTGTGGAATCAGCTGGCGAGGCAAAAATTTCTATTTTTGGTTTCGAAGAATTTTTAACTCAGAGTGAAAGCATTACTACAAACAACTTATCTGAGGATTGGGAACGTGACAAAGGCGATGAAGTGAATGAAAATAATAAAAGTTTACATGACAAACTTAAAGAGCTACGCAAATGGCTGCCTGACGATATTAGAACCGAGAAAAGTGCCATTGAAAAGCAACAAAAGGAGAGCAGTAATGCCAAATGTATTCCAATTTTTGATGAAAATCCATGTTTCAAGGATTTTCGTCAGAGAAATTTAAAAGATATGCTATGTTCAACCATGATTCAGCCATCTACCAGTGCTCAAGCAATGAAGCAAGGAAGATCAGAAAAAGATATAGAATTAGAGGAACTCTTTATGGATCCTGAGTGTACAACTGAAACATATGCCCAGGTAAAGCGTTTTTTTTATTTTTTTTTTTATTCAGTTTACTTTAATCGAACCGGTTTTAATAACAATATTAACACTACTCTCAATCTACAAAATGATCCTTTGTACCTTAACGTCGTAGTTCTTTGTAATTAGAAGAGATGGTGGGGTAATGCCTCAACTATTTGCGATCTTTGAGTTTAACCTAATCTTTTCCAATCAAGTTCTGTTGTCACTTCAAAAACTATTTAATGTATTAAGAAGTCCACGTTAGTTAAAAAATACGTAAATAAATTTAGTTGTGTTTAAATCGCTAGTACCACGGACGTTGTTAACGGACACGACAAACAATATATTCTTATTTCTTAATTAATCGCTGTATACGGTCTCACGCAAGCGTATTTAAATAATCTTAAACTCGATTGAGTTCATTTATTTTATCATCAAACTAGAGCTAGATAAAGCTACTGCTGGACGAGCAGAAAACTTGATCGATATTTATCTTAAACCAAAATTGTTTGATCACATTTTCTTATTTATTTCTTTGTGTGTGTGTGTGTGTGTTTGCAGGATCATCATCGCACTTATGTACGAAAAAATCCTCGAGTACGCAATCGTCGTCGCGTTCGCTTTGCTAATGACGTGTCGGAAAGTGAATCCGATGATGATATTAACAAAAAATCTTTTAACCAGAAACAAACGAAACGTCAACCTAAAAAGTATAAACCAAACATTGAATTAAAAAAATTCGTTGAAGAATTTAATAGCATGTGCCAAGAAGTGGATGAGTACGACTTGGTAATAGAGAAAGAAAAAGAGGAAGCCCTATTGAATTAAGTTAAGTTAATTATTTAATATAACTTTTTATATTTATAATGCCTTCGAAAGGTAACCAAATTATACATCCGGAATGTGATTGTTTTTTTTCTTTTTTCTTTATCTTAATGGTAATAGCTGTACATATTTTTTATATTCGTTTTTTAAAAAAGAAATTCTTAAGTTACTTAAATCGACATTGATAAGCAGGAGAACGCCGTAAGAACAATCATGGATTCAAACTTCAATAAAGAGAAATTGAAATAAGTGAAATAATTGCCTAAATTATGTACAATTGGAAAAGGATAGGTAGCAGCGATTTGGACGACATATTAGGCTTGGGAAGTTTCCTTTTGCCGTAGCATCCTTGGCAGGATAGATTTCAAGATAGAAACAAGATTTTGTGAAATTAAAGTAAGCGTCAAATTATATAAAATTTTTTTTATGACAAAATCGAATGTAAATTTCCTGATTAGCCTGAAAAGATGTGCTGAAAATACTTAAAAATGTTTGAATATCTTTGGTGGGTTTTAATTGAACTGCTAATAACTTCTATGATGTTTTTCCACCACATTTACTCACGCTCGATTCCAAGTAATTCGGCCTAATTTATAATTACGTATAGGCCGTCCGTTATTCGCACCATCCATCCATTCCATAAGGACTTTCGTTTTTCCAATATCTACTACTTGGACACCTCTTGGGGCCCCAGCAGCACCTTTTACTACAACATTTGGTTTAGCTACGATTTCATTTATTAACGGACGATTTGACCACGTAGCGTATCTTTATGAATGTTCACCTACAATTTCCTCTAAACAATTCTGGTTGTTTTGTAGGATCTCACCGTCATGTTCCCCTACATACGCTGACTTCCGCGAAAGAGCGTTAGACACCTGTTGAAATCATTATTATAATTATAATTGCGCTTTTTTCTTTCGTGGCGTTGAGTTTCTTTGGACTGGGCCATAAATCGAAAAAATGTAGCCTCTCCTGGCCATGTCGGCTGCCACAGGTTGATAATTTTCCATAAGTTTCCATAAAACTTTTAATTTTTTCATCTGTTCCTTCACTGCGGAGTATGTTAAAAAACACATCATCTATGTTAAAACATGTGCCAACTATATTATATTTCATCACATAAGAGCGAAGGTGGAAAGAGCAAAACAAAGATAAGGATTCAAAAAATTGCATAGCTTCGCCAGATTCAGAGCACTTAGTGATAATATTTCAGGTAAGAGCAAAGATGTGAATGAAGACCAGCTAAGTTACAGTAAAATCTGAAGGGCTGCCATGATCTTTTTTAACACCGTACAGCAAGTTCAATGAACAAATTTGCAAAGCATTGCAACTCTTCATCGAGATCCCGTAATTATTATTATACACTCTTGTTAAGAAAACATTAAAAGCTTAAAGTGTTCTATTAAAAATCCAAAGAATTCTAAAATTATTTAATTAAATTATTAACTAAAACTTTACAACGGAAAATCATAAAAATTCTAACATTACAATGGAAAGTCCTTATGCACCTTTAAGTGAATCTGCGGCGAAGGCTTTAGGCGATAAGATGTATGATAAAAGAAAAGTTGCTTCGCAAGAAATTGAAAAGTAATTTTACTTAAACTAAATACATGCGCTGCGGTAATAAATATAACTGTTTTTTTTTTATATTTTTTTTATAAAGGATGGTCACTGAATTTAACTTGAAAAATAATTCGGCCCAAATACGTAAATTGATAGAGGTTTTGTCAAATGATTTCGCTGGTTCAAGAGATGCGAATAAGCGGAAAGGTGGTTTAATTGGTTTGGCAGCTACAAGTTTGGGTTTAGGAAAGGCATGTACACTAATAAACAATAATGAGTTTATACATTTTCCTTTAAATTTATTTTTTAGGATTCCCATAAATATGTCAATGAATTGGTTACGCCTATCTTACATTGTTTAAATGATCAAGACATGCGAGTACGATATTTTGCCTGCGAATCACTTTATAATGTGGTTAAGGTATCTCGTTCAGCCATAATACCTTTTCTTCCGGATTTATTTTCTGCTCTCTCAAGATTAGTGGCTGATAACGATCAAACGGTTAGAGATGGTAGTGAATTGTTAGACAGACTACTTAAGGTATATTCAACGTTTTTTCCAACTACAGTTGAGTTGAATTAAATGAACATATAAACATATATATAATTAGGATATTGTCACTGAATCCTCTCAAAGCTTTAAAATGGAAGCATTTATACCTTTGCTTAAGGAACGTATCTATGTGAAAAATTCCTTTGTTCGGCAATATGTGATATCGTGGATTTCCATTCTGAATGCAGTGCCCGAAATCAATATGGTTTTATATTTAACGGACATCATCGATGGCCTTTTTACTATGTTAGAGGATAACACTCAGGAAATACAGAGAATGTGTGAGACCACATTAACACAATTTCTTAAATCCATACGGAATGATTCATCGTCGGTGTGTATGGAAGACACTATTAATACCTTAATAACACACGCACAATCTCCTCATGAACAGATAAAGGTAAACGTGTGTTTGCTTGAAAATAATAATAATAATAACTTTCATGCCTTAATTGCGCAGTCTATTGCTTTAACTTGGATACGGGAATTTGTATTAATATTTGGCTCTAATGTTTTACCATATGCTAGCGGAATTTTTACCGCCATCTTACCATGTCTGGAGTACAATGAGGACTCAATGAAGAACATTAAAGAGTGCGCGGTTTCCGTTAATAAATCTATGATGAAATTGGTTTCATCCAAAGAACACAAAACTCAAAATATTGAACAAATCGATTTAAAATCCATAATGACAGTGTTGTCACGTTATCTTAGCCATAATTCAGCACAAACAAAGATAGCTGTACTCGAATGGATTTATCATTTACTGATTCATTTTCCAAACGAGGTAAATAATGCTCTTCTGAATAAGTTATAAGCGCTTGCTTCATTTCTCATAAACTTTTTAGATGTCGACACATCTAAATGAGTTGGGTAACAACCTATTGGGCATATTGTCGGATAACTCGGATGATGTAGTGTTAAAGTGCATCTCAGTGCTGGCCGAAATTGTTAATTCACAACATTCCAAAGGTAAACAATTTTACTTGCGGTCACGTTTTCTACACTCTTTCCAAAGTTCAATGCATTGCAATTTTTAAACATTTATAACTTATAGAAGAAGTGTAGATATACAGAGAGAATAAGCGTAGGAATGAAAATGTAGATCTGCGTGTTTATTCCATCACGATCCAATCATTATCGCGCCTAAATTAGTTTTGCAAATTGCTTTTAACAAATTTGAAGGCGATATCTGAATTCTGACGACCCGGAACTTGCTTATCACGTACGGACGGGTGGGCGTGTTTGGAAAGATTACAAATTTGAAATTGGTGAAGATTATAATAGTGTCTCTGACTTTCAATGCTTTTTGGATGATGTTTTTTTTTTTCGACCGTGAGTATAAGCATGGGAATGAATTCGCTTTTAGAGGACTTTACTGGGCAGAACTTAATTGTTATTTCCAAAAAGAAGTTCTTTAGAGCAGCTACAGCCTAATACTTTTCACCTTATCCTAAGAGTTTATTCGAAACCAAGATATTAATTATTGTTATTGTAATTTTTAATTTCTCAATTTCTTTTACCAGAGACCACCGACTTTAATAAGGCTAACTATCGCAAATTTTTACTTAGCTTAATTAAGTTATTTAGTGAGGACAAAAGTTTCTTAGATAACCGGGCCAGTCTAATAATAAGGTAAATAATTCATTTTATATATATTTAATAATAATAAATAGTTCGATGCTAATTAATTTCCAAATATTCTCAGACAGCTTTGTGTTTTGTTAAACGCCGAATACATTTACTTAACATTTTCGGAAATCATAGCGGAGGAAGTAACAAATTTAAAATTTGCATCGTTAATTGTGCGTTTATTGAATAGCATTTTGTTAACTTCATCGGAGTTATTTGAACTTAGATGTGTCTTAAGAGATATACCCAATGAAAAATCGGCAAAATTATTCTCAAAATTATATTTGAGCTGGTGTCACTGTCCTGTCTCAACTTTATCGCTATGTTTATTAGCGCAAAGCTATCAGCATGTTTCCGAGTTGGTAGTATTGTTGTAAGATCTCCATTTAGTTTCGTTTAAATCGAGAATTCATTTTAAAAACCTTTACAGTGCTGACGTTGAAATAACAGTGGAATTATTAAGTGAAATTGATAAGTTGGTACAATTAATAGAAACTCCAATATTTGCTTGTAAGTTTTTCAACTCGTTTGTGGTTCTTACATTAATTTTTTTGATTTGCAAAGCTTTACGGCTGACGTTAGTGTCTAAAGCCAACAATTGTGCCGATGCTCAATATTTGGCTCATGCTTTATTTGGTATATTAATGTTGTTACCCCAAACCGACGCCTTCCGTACGTTGAAAAATCGTTTGCAATGTGTACCCAACTACTGGGGTCAACAGCCTGTGTAAGTTATTCACCTGTGTTTTCCTTTTTGTTTTCTTTTAAATTAAGATTTTTACATATTGTAGGAACGAAAAACAATCTCTTCAATATAAAAGTAATATAGATTTTATTGAGCTAACGCTACATTTTAAAAAAATACAAAAAGCCCATCGGGACCAACGTGTACAACAACGCAAACGTAGTTTTCTGGTTAACGAACACTAATACGCTTTAATTATGAATAAGAAACAAGTATTTTTTATTTTCGATTTAATTATTGTATTAATTTAATTTATTACGCTGTGATGAACATGGGTTTTTTTTGGCCTGCAAGAGGCGGAAATTTCTATATTATGTATTTATATATATTTTGTGCTGTATAAACTTTGTACAAAATTTTGGAACTTATTAAAAAGATATATATAGAGAATTAAAAAAAAATGTTTATACGATTTTGTTTCTTCCCATAACTAGAAAATCCCCTATTGACAGTGTAAACTAGGCGCTGAAGCTAAAAAAATACACAGTGTCTAATATAAAATGTAAAAAGCCGGAAACTTAACAGAGAACTTATAAGTAATCAATAAACAAAACTGTAAAAATTGAAATTTAACCAGCAGCGCTGCTAAATGTGGAAAACTTGTGAACTTAGACCGTACATAAAATTTTTCTTTACTAGCGAAGGTTTACTTCTAAGGTTTGCCAGTATTACCCTAAAATACAGATAAAAAATGTTGATATAATACTTGAAAATGAAAAGAATAATTTAAATGGGAGACAAATGTCTTGGATACGGGGGAATTGATTTGAATGTACACAAAATTTCGAAAAAAAACGATATTCGGCTATTTGAATATTTACAAAGATTTATAGCATAGGTGAAAAAGCATTTAGTAATCTTTTGATAGCTTTTCTTAAATACAACTCTGTGCGTCGTTCGGTTGTAAAATTGCACAAAAATTATTATAATTTTCTTAGCGAAAGTCATTAAATGTTTACAACTAAATAATTCTTGCATTTTGAATTAATATAAATTTTCCCAGAAAGGATTTCGTAACAAATTGAAAACAGGTGAGTGTGTAATGTCTTGTCTCAAAAACTAGCAAGGTTTTCATTTTTTATTATACATTAAGTTTCCATTTTATACTAAGTTGGTCCAGGCGCATGTAACACCCAGTAGGGCTTAAGAAAGATTCAGCTTTCATTATACCGATCGATTGAAAATCATTTCCTAAATCGATCTAAGCCTGTCTGTCCGTCTGACTATGAATTCTTGTGTTCAACCCGCACGTCGCAATATTTGAGCTGTTTTGATAAAATTTGGTATACATAAGGACTTTGGCCCAAGGATAAACGCTATTGAAAATGGTTCGAATCGGTCCACTTTTCCGACCACCCCCATTACAACGAAAAATTGCAATTTTCAAAAGTTCTTGGCAAAAGTGTCTACGCAGTAGTATTTCGGCACGACAAAGGCGCTGCGCCGGCTGGGGCAATTTATTGAACTCTCTCTCATATTGCCATTCAGCAAAAAAATTAGCGGTACTGAATTTGGATCACACGAGCCGTTTTTTTTAACCTCAACATATATAGGCGCTACCATGAAACCCATATGGAGAGAAAATCTAACCTTCCCGGCATTCATGAAAATTATGGCTTCGAGCGAAAATAATATGTACTTTTTGCTGTATGTAATGCAAGTAGCTTTTCATTGTAAGGATTTTACTCTAATACGTAATTGATTAATTAAATGAAATCATATATTTCTGCAATAATAACTTCGTGTTTTAGTTTTACTTAAATGATCGTTCGTGGACGCTATCGTGTATGTTATCTTTTGGGATCGTCTGTAGACAGATCATTATTTGTGGCAGTAGATGATTTAATTTCACTGCTTGGCTCAATTTCTTTGACTTTATCATTAATTTTGGAACGAAAACGAAATAATACAGGGATTTGACTTAGAACGGGGTTGCCATTGGCTTCTAGTAAACGTATCCAAGATAATAGAGAGTCTTTGGTTGATGTTCCCGTCGCGCAAATTGCAAATATTGTGCCGTCATCTTGTTGATGGACCGATCTCACTTTACCCACTTGATTTTTAGTTGAGATAGGCGGTTGTCCAAAGAAAGGTACCCTTAGCTTAGTGACATCTATATAGAAAAATTAACAAACAATTTTTTTTTAATTGGAATAAAAGTATGTCATTTAAATAAATATATATATTACCATCTTCATCTTCTGTATTACTATTCAAACTGTTCAAAAACTCCACGTCGGGATCCGCTCTCAGCGTAAAATAATTAATAGTTCTACTTCGTAACCATATTAAAAATGGTCCTTCTATGTATATGGCTTTATTATAGGGATGTTTGTGCAATAATTGAGTCTGATCAGGACTCATGCCACTTACAATCCATGTGTCATCTATAGCGTCCACCACATTTTTAGTTTCAAATACGCTAATACGTGATCGTACATCAACGGTGCACATGCGTTCTATAGCCAATTTAGCCATAGTTAGTGCACTGTCGGGAACAGGATTTGGTAAAGGCCAGGGTGAGCGATTTTTAAATTTCGGCATCCAGTACATCATGCGCCAATATTTACCTTAAAACATAATAAGAAGAAATGCATTAAAAATTTGAAAAAAATCGTTCCGGACCTTAAAGCATAACAAGAAAAATGCGCTAAAGTTTGAAAAAATCAAATCTTACTTACGTAATGGATGACCCGAACGACCGAACACATTTAACAACATAGCTTCCATTTCATAGTCGGGCATGACGCCCAAGTCCTCCATTTGTTCTAATAAATCTATTATACACTGTTGTTGTTTGGGATAGTGCATAAATTCCGCTTGAAAAATATTACGTGGTATAAATTTACCCTTTGGCAGGACATTAATCAAGGCCTTGTACACCTCGAGGTCGCGTTCAACTCCGAACTCTGCCATGTGCTTCATGGCCGCATAAATAAATTCTACGTGGTTTCTACGGCGTATATCACGCTCCGTAAAGATCTCCACCATACTCATATACACACCTTTGGTTTTCTCAGAGGCTTCCGCAAAAGGATTCCTTATGGCTGGTACAAAACTTGTAGACGTTGTTTTTTGTTGTTCTTCACTGTTTTGTTTCTTACGTTGTTGTTGGAAGGAATCCGATTCTGAATTTTCACCCTCTGATTCTTCTTTTTTCCGATTCGCTTCATTACTGTAAGTTTTCCAAGTTATAATACAGCTGGCAAATGAATTGTTACTATTGTTAAGCAAACCCTTTAATTTTCTTATCATCTTTCTAATATAAATAAGTGAATTTGTGCATTTTTTCAGTAATTTTTCACATATTTAATTCAAAAGATTTACCCTTCTCTTGGATTGTTATTGCAACACAGGTTTTTTATATTACAGGAAACATCTGATTTCTAAACGATATTGCAAAACAGATTTTTCGTTTGCAGAGGAAAACCAACTATATCCCATTAGCGAATGCAAAAATAGTATGGAAATCGCTAATTTGAACGTAATATTCTCTATTTAACATTACTGCTCTGCGACTGCTTTACCTTTAAAGAAATTTGCTAAACAACATGTTAATAAACGTATTCTGGGAGCTGTACACAATACAATAAGTAGTATTTACTTTTTGTGTGGATGTATGAAATTATTTGAAATTAATATTACTATTAAAAATACATTTTAGGGGCGAAATTAATATAGACCGAAAGAAATTTTAACATTGCACAGTACACTATTGGCAGCGGCTAGCAGCGTTAACCCGGAAAAACAGAGACGTTAAAGTACGCAATGCAGTGAAATAAAAACGCCTTCACAACTATGTGAAAAACAGCACAAACTTAGTATTAGTACATTCAAAAAAAGGCAGTCAATAGTTAAAAACGGCCTGTGTTAAAATACATTCTTTATCATTTTAACTTATATATAATATAACTTATTTAATTACTTACTTAAAAGCAAAAAAGCGATTGAGATCGTTACCAAATTGAACTATTGAGTTAGGAGCTTATAGCTTATATATATGTACATTAAATTTTGTTGAAATTTCACTTAACTAACCCGATTCCAAACAATTACTACTAAGCAAGATGCGAATTCACACTCAAATTATCTAATTGTCCATTATAAGAATAAATGTAATGGTGAACTGCATCAGAGGTGGTGGGTGGATGTTTCCAGCCTTAAGGATGCAATAAATGCTGATGCTGTCACTGCATAACGATGCCATACAAAATGAGTATCATAAAATAAAATTGTAATGAAACCGACATATAGTTAACGCTAACGAAACGAGATCATATGGCGAACTTTTTAAAAATATTCTCTCTTTATGCCAACATGTTCAGAAAGGAGAACAATGAATACGCATGTGATAAATCCTTTTCTAACTTTATTTCGCTTTATTTAGCGGATGCTTTACATACATAATGGCTGTAAGCTTAAGATACATGATACTTTTTCCACCTGGTCTTCAATTTGATAATCCCTGTTATTAGTTAAAAACTAGTTATCTTTTGTTTTGTAACCGCTTATTAACATTAAAATGCGACGCGCCATGTTTTAAATTTAAAAATAAACTTGGAGCTTCCTTAATAATTACTTCGTCATCATAACCATCGGGGCGATCAAGGTAATCGTCATAATCCTTGTACTTATCTATACACTGCGGTTTCACGAAATGCTTTGAAGGGGGAGCTATATAAAAAATGGAGAGTAATAAATATTTTTATAAGAAAATAAAGTTTTTGAAGTGTTTAATTGCATTTTGGAGTTTTTGATTAATTTTGCGCACTTGGGTTTGGTGAGGCTCTTAAAGCAATCCTACTTAATGTCCAATAGAAACCAGCTGATAATGCAAATGCTCACAACTGAATCGTCCTCAATTTCTCATTTAACAGATGTGTCGTGAGAAGTTTCTCCACTTTAACACAAGTGTAGCGAAAATTTCTTTACTAAAGATGCGGACCTTATTCTTTGAGTTTTCATAAAAATTAGGTCTTAATATCACCGTACAAGTGCCATTCTCCGGATCGATAAAGTTTGCTAAACTAAGGATTGGCTATGTGTCTCAATTTTTGCTATAAAAAACTTCAGGTTGTGCTTAACCATTTCCAAAAAACCGCATCTAAATCAACGCTTTCGTTCCTGAGTTATAAACGAAAGCATATGTGTCCACATACACAACGCGATCAAAATTTTACGTAAAATTCTTCATATAAATTTTTTGAAGCACCAGGCCAACAGAATCGAACGAGAAAGCAAATTTTGTCTTGTATTTTTGTTGTTGCATACATTAAAAATATTTCAAATATTTGACACACCCCCTCTAACTGTATTTCTTTGTCGGCCATTTGCACATGAGTTTTGTTATTGCTTTCTCTCAACAATGCATTGAGTAAGGTTGTATGTGCATTTACACAGAGATATAACAACGCAACGATTAGTTTTGTTTAGTCTCGTTCGAGTTTTTATACTGTGAGGACGTGTTGACGGAGTTTTGTCGAAATTGTAGCAATGCATTAAGTAAGGTTGTGTGTGCATTTACACAGAGATATAACAACGCAACGTTTAGTTTCAAATTAGTGCAGACGTATATAACACGCAGAAGGGCTTAAGATAGGCCTAGATTTTATTATGCCGATCCATTCAAAGTCATAATCTGTATTGATATAACCCTGTCTGTCCGTCTGATATAAGCCCATGGAAATTTGTGTTGACGCTACAGGTCGCAACTCTCGAGATATTTTGACGAAATTTGATAAAGTGACGTGTTTTGACCCAAGGACGAGCACTATTGAGAATGGTTCGCATCGCGCCACTTTTTCGACCATTCCTCATATAACGACCTTTCCGAATAGGGCCCTACTGCTACAATTTTCAAAATTTCTAGGCAAAAGTGGCTAAATAGTAGTATTTCGGCATTCTAAATTGGTATGGAAACTTTGGACGGGCTGGGGCAATTGTTGATCCCCTCTCGTATAACAAAAACCGAAGTTCAGACGACAAAAAGATATAGGTTTCAATGCTTCACGACGACAGTAAAAGTTAAGCCTACCAAATATGGACCGTTTCGGCCTATTGTTGGCTAATAAGGAGTTTCACGAAAATTGATCCTTTGTAGAGCAGAAAAGTCTAAGTTTTAAAATGTGGTGACAGAAATTGACCCATAATATTATAACAATTTCATACTAAAATGAAGTCTACAAAATTTGGACCATCTACGTCTATTTTTGGATCCCGCCCTATGTAAGGATTGAACTTGTATTACACTACATACATAATCATAAATAATTATATCTCATATAAGTTTTGTTTTTTACCCAAAACGTAATAGGTAACCTTGTCCTTAATCGTAAAGAACAGAAGTTTTATTTTTCACCCAAAACAGTAAGGGGCAACATCGTCCTAAATCACAGAATTACTGACTTATTGAAGGAAACTTGTTCAATTTGGTTTTCCTTGATTTTCAGCTTACGGAAAGTACACCGATTGATGCCCGCTTTCAGGACTACCATGTTCTGCTGTAAACAATGCCTGGCGTTAATATACTTATCAAAGTATTATTATTATAGCCCGGTAGACGTATTGGACGCAATTATCATTTCTGCGATCATCCCCTAAACACAATACTCTAGAATTAAGCCTAATTAAGCCGTGGTAAAGGTAAGAGTAAAATTGGAAATGTTTTCTCTATGTCTCCAAAATTGAACACTTTTTCCGTTATGTCTGCAGAGATTGGGATACTAGTGGCTAAAGGCATGAGATTGTTGTTCATATCTTGGAACCAGACCGAGGGTATTGCTGGAGATAGTACTAGTAGTAGTAAAAATCTACGAGAGGTTTAACATCTGAAAATGTTTTTTGCTTGTTAGTCCCAGCAGACTTCGGATGAATTGTAATTCTTACAAACTACGTCCTTAAAAACTTTTCCCTGGGCTGGATGTGACTTTAATTTAATGTAAATTATGAAAATTTGTTTATAAATGAAGTTTTTTTTCTTTTATATCAAATGTGTTTTGTATATCTTTAAATAAATACTATTGATGTTTTTCTTAAAGTAATAATGTAAAACTTATTTATGATAGCTTCAGTAGAAGGTTAAAACCAAGGTAGGTGTCTCAAGACGTTCTTGAAAGCAAACTTATGACCTTCAGTACTTTATTCCTTTGAGTTTTCATTAAACTTAGGTCTTAATATCACCATTCTCCGGATCGATAAAGTTTACTAAACTAAGGGTTGACTATGTTTCTCCATTTTTGCTATAATAATCTTCAGGATGTGCTTAACCATTTCCAAAAAACCGCATCTAAATCAACGCTTTCGTTCCTGAGTTATAAACGAAAGCATATGTGTCCACATACAAAACGCGATCAAAATTTTACGTAAAATTCTTCATATAAATTTTTTGAAGCACCAGGCCAACAGAATCGAACGAGAAAGCAAATTTTGTCTTGTATTTTTGTTGTTGCATACATTAAAAATATTTCAAATATTTGACACACCCCCTCTAACTGTATTTCTTTGTCGGCCATTTGCACATGAGTTTTGTTATTGCTTTCTCTCAACAATGCATTGAGTAAGGTTGTATGTGCATTTACACAGAGATATAACAACGCAACGATTAGTTTTGTTTAGTCTCGTTCGAGTTTTTATACTGTGAGGACGTGTTGACGGAGTTTTGTCGAAATTGTAGCAATGCATTAAGTAAGGTTGTGTGTGCATTTACACAGAGATATAACAACGCAACGTTTAGTTTCAAATTAGTGCAGACGTATATAACACGCAGAAGGGCTTAAGATAGGCCTAGATTTTATTATACCGATCCATTCAGAGTCATAATCTGTATTGATATAACCCTGTCTGTCCGTCTGATATAAGCCCATGGAAATTTGTGTTGACGCTACAGGTCGCAACTCTCGAGATATTTTGATGAAATTTGGTACAGTGACGTGTTTTGACCCAAGGACGAGCACTATTGAGAATGGTTCGCATCGGTCCACTTTTTCGACCATTCCTCATATAACGACCTTTCCGAATAGGGCCCTACTGCTACAATTTTCAAAATTTCTTGGCAAAAGTGGCTAAATAGTAGTATTTCGGCATTCTAAATTGGTATGGAAACTTTGGACGGGCTGGGGCAATTGTTGATCCCCTCTCGTATAACAAAAACTGAAGTTCAGACGACAAAAAGATATAGGTTTCAATGCTTCACGACGACAGTAAAAAAAGTTAAGCCTACCAAATATGGACCGTTTCGGCCTATTGTTGGCTAATAAGGAGTTTCACGAAAATTGATCCTTTGTAGAGCAGAAAAGTCTAAGTTTTAAAATGTGGTGACAGAAATTGACCCATAATATTATAACAATTTCATACTAAAATGAAGTCTACAAAATTTGGACCATCTACGTCTATTTTTGGATCCCGCCCTATGTAAGGATTGAACTTGTATTACACTACATACATAATCATAAATAATTATATCTCATATAAGTTTTGTTTTTTACCCAAAACGTAATAGGTAACCTTGTCCTTAATCGT
>CCAG010003923.1:0-19646 GCA_001077435.1 Glossina morsitans morsitans | reverse complement strand
CTGGATTTTAATTGGAATTATTTAATATTGGTAGGTGTCTTTGCTAGTTAAATTCGAATTTATCTTCACGCCCTTAAATTTGAATCGTAGAATCTATTGAATAAACCTGTGTGTGGGTGTATTTGCATTTATAGAAATATATAAATAAATGAATATAATTACTTGCATGAGCTTGCGCATGGCTTTGGTTACTTTTGTCCTGCATTTAGGCTTAAGAAAAAAGGGAAAAATCGCACAGAAGCCCACCATATTCTCAGAAAAGGCAAAATTTTTGACACTTATTCTCAGAAAAGCAAAATTTTTGACGCTTATTCTCAGAAGAGGCAAAACTCGAAATTCCACAACATTTGTCTAACCCAGCCGCATTTGTGAAACTCACAGCCGCTTTTGCGAAACCCAGCCGCTTTTGTTGAATGGCGGCTAGCTTGTATAGTGCTGGTAACACTGTAGAATGGATAAATGTTGCCGTTTTTCAAAAATATTAAGGAATACTTATATTTATACTTATATACGCACAAAGTGGTCTACGAATTTGAGAAGAGAATGTATTGCGTTACGAATTTATTAACAGAACAATCAAGTGCTAAAAATACCCAGTTTTGTCATGCAACAGAGATGCCTCAAAAATGCAAGTAGTAAGACCTTATGTTAACAGTAAAAACAGAGATGTTAAACTATGAAATGCAGTCCAATAAAAACGACACATGATCTACACAAAAACGATATCTTCCATTATCTCCACAAAAATAACTCATAGCCGCCACAAGTTGTGAAAAACGGCACAAAATTACTACAGTCAACAACCCTTCAATAAAAACGTAGTCGAAAGTTAAAAACGACATCTGTTAAGATATGTTTTATTGTTGTTTGTTTTTTTTGTTTATGAAAACAGAACGTAGCTAAAAAAATTAATACTATAAAATGATTAAAAATATTGTTGCGTTACCGCTCTCATTTTTTACTACATTAAAGTGAAAGTGAATAAGAAATAACACCGGGCGCCAACTTTGAAATGTTCATCATTACTAATTATTAAGTAATTATTAATTAGTTAACGTAAATGTAGGTCTCGAATCAGTTAAGCAAAACAACTTTCAAATGCATCCACTAATTCCTGTTTAGGATCTGCTCTGTTACTTTAGTTACGTTGTGCGGTTGGAGTTACTTCCATCCAGGACATTGCTGTCTTGCTTTTTCAAATTCAGCCCGTCTAACACAACTAAACTAAACTAGTAAGAAAATTGTATTCACCTACGACTCAATCTTTTAAAACTTCGGTATCGGTTCTTTATATTAAAATAGAATAAATATATACATATACTTATTGTTGCAGGTTATGAGTAACGAGTGAAACACTTGTTTTTTTTTTACTTTTAAAAATAGAGGTGCACTTTGATTAATTTGGTCGGTGCCAGATTTGAAGCGGATATGTTCATTTCTACGCTTTTGCGGTATTTGATAATTAGTCATTGGATGGTGGAATTTATATATTTGTTGTAGTAGATATGAACATATTTTCGCCATTGCTTTCAAACGTAGTTTGCATAAAGCGTCCACCACATCTGCGGTGGACTTCCACTCCTTGAAATTTAATTTTCTATATTCATCTAGTTCGGCGACTCTTTATTCTATTTTAATAGCCAGCGACGACAATCACACCTAAAAAAAGAAAAAAAACCCGCTATAAATGTAATCTTTTTTTATATATTTTAAAAATTACCCTTCAAGTTGCTTACATTTTCCATTACGAAGTGACACAATGATTTGTAGTTATTTGTCTCGCGATCGGTTATAGGACCATCGTAAACTATATTACCAACGGCGCGTTGCCAATTGTTTTGAATGGCTGGCTCCCATGTAGGCTGACACCATTATAAACTTAACTTAAAACTATAGTAATATTTACAATAATAATAATAAATAAATATAAGCCCTTTTTATACATAATATGCATACATAATACATAAAAAATACATATAAATACATAAGGCTCGCTGCTGTGCCGGTGTGTTGATATCTGCAAAATAAAAATATTGAGATTACTAAATTTTATATATAAAGATGACCACAAATTTACCATTGATCTATGGAAATATCGCATTCTACTGAAGCGATAAATGGAGACGTATGCTTCTTTTTAATCTAAAGTAAAATAAAAGAAATGAATAAATTACAAATAGTAATAAATAAGGACGAACACAACTTACCGTTGGCATACAGCGAATCATTCATTCATTATGATGACAGGAACCTGCTTCTCTGAAGAAGGCAAGCCATGCCACCACAGTTGCCTGCACGCGCTTGCCGAAGTCTCGTTCCACCATATATTGACTCATAGCCACGTAGAATTGTTCGTAGGCTTGGTGGAACGTCTTGTGGACCTCTGGTGTCGCAAATTCCGTCCTTAAATACTTGCTGGTGATGATCAAATTGTGTGTGGGGTCCTTGGCAAACTATTTGACCGCTAACTTTTCACAAATGTGATCTTCTTCTTCGGTTAGTTCACGTAAGCATGACTGGCAATTCAGCGGATGTAGCGCGTGATTCCTTATGCTATAAGCAGCCTCAGCTAATTTCCTCTCTTATTGCTGAGCTGACCTGTTCGCAGATCCTGGAAGACTATTCCATCTAGGCCGAATGGTGTGAACTCTTCGTCGGCCTAGATTTCAATTTCGATTAGCTCCAAAATTTCCACCGATGACCTCGTCCTTCTTCTGCCGGGTGCTATCTTGCAGATGAATCCCTCTTTTATGTCCTGGCTTACCCTGTATGACTCGATAGTTTCGCCAGGGTAAGCCTGCAACAGTTCGTGCGATCACACTTTTATAGCGTGTCCACAGATAGGAGGTCTGCTATAAAATTTTCCTCCAAAAAACTGCTTACGTCTTGCAGTTCGCCTTTTAGCTCCTCCCAATTGGTGGTGGATCTGGAGCTACGTTCGCGAACCTCATGAATATTGCATATTGGTTGCAGGTGCGCTGGGCTTTCGGATGGTTCACGAGGACCTTTTCGTTGATTGTCGTTTGCAGCGTCGCTAGAGTGATATTATTGAAGAACTTCAGGGTAGCGGTAATCGCGCGCGGTGCGGTGGTTGATGGTCCGCAGTCTTTCCGTGTCCAGAATGCAGAACTGGGTGTGTTAATTTGCGAAAGTTTCAAAGTTTCGTCTTATTCGGCTTGAAAAGCGCTTGAATGAAACATTTTATTTCTGAAGGCTGTCAGGATGCGGGAATAGTCGCATAGCAGGATTACACTATTACTGTGGTACACTCCATTAACGTATTTATTTGTGGTTTCCCTGTTGACGACATATCTGTCGCAGACGTCGTATCACCTCTAAATCGCATGAAAGGGTGGCCGCTGAGTACTATGTTGAAACCGATTATGAGGCTGTCCACGGGGGTGTCTTATATAAAATCATGTGCCAATGGAGACAATTGGCAAAGGAGAGTATAGTGTGGCCCAGAGTAGCAAGTGACAAAAGATATCAGGTCATAGACGTTCTATTTTACACGACTCAGCGCAATAACCTAAGAATAGCTAGTCGATTAAGCAATTTGACCCGGTTTTTAGCTTTCTTTCATGTTCGAATCACAATTGAAAAGATGGAAACTATTCAGCGATTTCACATTAACGTATCGTTACTAATTGTCTGCAAATGATCAAAAGATATAAATTTGCATCAAATGATCTGCTCACGACGTGAACTGAAGCGTACTTTCAGGGTCTTGAAATGATCATCAAAAACTCAAATAAGCGGTAGAATGATTACATCAGACAAAATGACATGTTTATGAATAAAATTGAATTTTATGAAAAAAATTGACATATAGATTTGCATTGTTCAGTCCAAGGACTTATTGATCGATGTGTTATCAGTCCTCACATGTTTTTAACATAGTTTCGAGTCCGTTTTTAACATAGCTTTGCATCCGTTTTTATTGGTTTTGCATACTTTAACGTCTTAATTATTTTAAGTACAATAAAAAAAGGACAAAACGAATTCGCTTTCGAAGATTTACACTCTACTACTTATTGAAGGATTTCTGCTAGACTTTCACGATATTGCCTTTCTCCATACTTGACTGTTTCTCCATAGCTCATTAACTTATTTTCCCTTTGTTCGTTGTTTCTCTTAACTATACGGATACATCTTATTGATACATACATAAATATATTCTAATAAAAACGTTAATCAAGTTCTATTCGGTTTTCGAAATGTAACCGTCCAGTGTGCATTTTAGATTCCTTCATTTTATCGTATGATTTCATTAAATCATCCATTGTTAATGCAACCATTAACTCGGAATTATTGTCTCTCTGCGAATCTTCACTACCTGCTCCGGACCGACTTCTATCGGTCGCCCGCATGAATTCTCGCATGCGAAAAACAGATGCGTTACGACACATTTCCCTTAAATCGGATCCCGAGAAACCTTTTGTCACTTGAGAGAGACGTTCATAATCAACATTAGAATTTACATTTTCCGATTCTAAAATTAATTTTAAAAGCTGAGAACGTTGCTCAGTGTTGAGAAGTCCAATATGAAATTGAGCAGGCATCCGCCTAATTATAGCTTTATCTAAATCTTGAGGTCGATTTGTAGTCCCCATTGCTATAACTGCTATATTATTATTTGTGCTAAGACCATCCCAGAGCATCATAAATTGTGTCTTCATCATAGCAGTTGCCTCATAAACGTTCGCGTTTCGACTTCTTAGAAACGAACCGATTTCATCAATAAATATTATGCATGGCTGAATTTTCAAAGCCAAAGAGAACACTGCGGACGCCAACTTCTGTGATTCTCCATACCATTTATCCGTCAGCATTGGCACGTCCAAGTTTATAAAACGCATACCAGCTTCTTTAGCTGTAGCTTTGGCAATTAAAGTCTTGCCGCATCCTGGAGGGCCATGTAAGCGAACGCCTTTAGGCGCTTGCCATAATTTTGAATGACTAAGGAGACCGCGATGACGGACTGGTAATACAACCGATTCCCGTAGTTTTTGAATAACATTATCTAAGCCAGCAATATCTTCCCAGCTAAGTGGAATATCGCTTGGCACTACAATATGCGACGCAATCATAAATTCATAATCATTAAATTCTTTTGGATTAATTTTCAAGCAACCATAACCGTTTAACCTGTAAAACAATAAAATTAATTCCGCGTGCATTTGCATAGATTGCGTAAGCTTACCGCTTCAATTGTTCTTCAGCACGAAGTTTTGCCTTTTTTTTACTTTTACTAGTTGGATCGATATGCTCCATCATCCATTTTACTGAATGAAATTCGTTACCCGAATTTCTGGAACTCTGTCTCGATTTCATAAAACGTTTGGAAGAATCTGTAAATTACGGAAACAGGAGGTTACGTTTCGAAGAATCTTTGATTGAAGGTCCTTCAGCTTTACCATATTTGGCTACGCAACAACGCCCTACCCTCCAAGCCCCTCTACTTCGGCGTATGCAGCATTGAAGCAGGAAATCCAGCGACTTAAAGAAGAAATTAAGGCGTCAGAAGAGGAGAATGCGCGCCTAAAAAATCCCCGGAAAACAACAAGCAACTCAACATACTTAACGGTTGTTGTCGAGTAATTTCGAATATCGCAATCTTCATATATTCATAAAAGAGCTTCATTTGGGGAACGGTCGTAAAATTGATCAAATTCAATTCGTTTTCAATAGGATTCGCCCTATCAGTATATCAAAGTTCGGCAAAATTTATCCAAAATTGCAATCCGTGGATTGGAAGTGCAAAATGCCTAAGCAGGCGGACAGACAAACTTCAATCTATTCAGAAAATAAATCTGAATTGATTAAAAAAAAAATAAAATTATGCCTTTCTTCTTCTCTTCTGTGGGTATTACATACATGCACAAAAACTTAATATACCTAGTACCGCAATACCTAGTATAGGATATAAACATTTTTTGTAAGTTGTATAACCAACATCAATTTTACTTATGCAGGCGCAGTAAGCAAACAATTTAATATGCCTGACACAGACTTCTGAGTACTTCAAGGGAAAGGGGAAAACTATGATATTCTTAGAGAACTGCTGATAAAAATTTCTGAATGCTATGAATGGAATGGCCACAACTAAATACTTAATTAGTATAATAAACTAATTAGCGCGTATTTGCTTTGTTGATAATATTCTAAATGTTATTTTTATTATTCTGTTGTTTACAATTGTCGATGTTAAACTTATAATTAATATATAGTTATAATGCTTTCTTTTCTTGTATATAATTAAGTTTTTTGTTAATCCAATTTCTTTTATGATCAGTAGTGTATATGCGCAGTGATTTAGTTGTATGTATTTGAACAATGGGTTGCGGCCGAATCGTGCAATTTTGAAAAGAAATAAAAGAGGCTAATAGAGAGAGGAAGGCAAACATGAAAGTTAAAATTTATTCATATTTCTTTACGAATTGCACGTACCGCCGAAAACAAAAAATTATATTCACTTCCCTAAGATTATAAATTTCTGTTATAATTTTTTTTTTATTTTAATTTCTAATTTTTTAAATAAAAATATGTAAATAATACCTTAGTTAGGCACACTGTACAATTTGTAATTAATAAACGAGTTTCAATGATAAGAAATGATATTTTTGGAAAAATTTTACCAAACATTCTTCTTATATTAAAAACAAGTGTTCCTTTATATACGTTTATCTTTTCTTTGTCAATTACGATTGTTTATAAATATAATATTTATAATAATGATTAAAAAAACATTTTATTATATAATATAATAATAATCAAACGTGAAAAAAATAAAAAACAAATTAAAATCAAAATATCTTCTCTGAACTCAACTAATATTTTTGTATGTGAGTATAGTATAGTATAGAGTTTGTGGCATTCTGAATTTAATTCATTAATTTTCACTTTTTTATACAAAATGGAGTAAATAAAACCGCAAGCGACATTCAAATTTAGTAAGAAAAACTATTTAAATAAATATATAAAGGATAAAAAGAAAATAAATGTAGAAAACATTTATATTGATTAGAAATGGAAAAAATTGCTTTTATTTAGTAAACGCCATAAATACGGCCCAAATTATTTCATTCGCATTTGGTTTGGCAGCCTCTGCTTCGAAATCTAAATCTAAAAGTTCGCGGACGCGTTTCATTGCCACTTCATAGTCGTCGTCATTAAGGGGCGCAAAAGCATTTTCAATAACATCGCTGGCATGAGCTAAAAATATTAAAGATAGCATACGCTTATCCATACGTTGCGGGTCATTGACCCATTTAGAGAGCACTGAATCTTGAATCTGGAAAATCAATTTTTGAAAAATATTCTCTCGTAAATCGTTTCATTACCGCATTCATTTCATAATTACTTTTCTGACCAAACGACATTTGACCACATTATCACTTAGTGGATGTGTTGTCATATCAAAGAGAAGGAAATTTTGTTTCTCGGTTGTTAGGACACCTTTTTCAACCAAATTTTTAGCTAAACGCTCACGGACATTCTTTAATTGATAACGTAATTTTAAAGGATTCCAAGTCTCACCTAAGGTGCACTGTATTATTTTCGATATTATTCAGTTATTTCGATTCCATCTTACCGCTCAAGTACTCTATCCAGCTTTGCACTGTTTCGGGTGGATTAGTTTCTTTTATATGTTTTAGGGCTTCATCTAGTAGAACATCTCCTGTTGGTTGATCGGATTTTAAGATCACCTTTCTACTAAAATTGTATGTGAAAAAAATTTAAAAACTAATCTGTCCACTTTTAACGAAAATATTGGTCACCTTGAACACAATCCCCGCCGCCTCATACCGGATTTTTCCATCATAATGCGACCTCTTAGACCCAACTCAATAAGTATACAGCCACGCAAACCACTCGATATGCAATCATTCCAAAATGATGTGTATCCCTTAAATTATAAAAGTAAGTTTTAGTATGTAAAAGCAAGACCAGAAAGTCTTATCCCAAATACTTGTGTAAATGCATAAAAGTGTAATTTTTCCATTGCAATTTCGATTATTTTCTGTAAATAACTGCGCCGCGACGATAAATGAAGTGACATACGAAAGTTGGAAGTTTACGCTGCCTAAGATATGTATGTCTAGTGGCATCTTTAATGCTTTGGAGACGCAAAGCTACCAAAAAATCACGCGAAAAGCCTTACCAGAACATACAAAATTCCGTCCGTAAAGATAACCGATGACCGACTAGCCATTTGTTTAACAAATACATCCGTGCTTATATCGATTCCACAGAACCAATTCTCAAAGTTGGCTGCTAGACTTCTACAATAGATATTGCAAGTGTTCCTTTCGAACATCTGATTTCGTAAAGTTGTATGAAAAAAATTGCAATTTTCAAAATTTCTCCGCAAAAATTGTTAATGTGAAAAATTTGCCAATTGTCTCAATCCTCTGCCATATCAAAATTATTCTGAGGAACAGTACGCTTTTACAGGAGCTTGATTTTTATTATTTGGTAATGACAATTAATCCACAATAGCAAAAGTAAAAGTTAACTATACCAAATTTGGACTACACAGGTATATTTGATGCAGCCTACATCTTATACGTTTTCTCATGAAAAGAAAGCCTCTACTTAGCAAAAAAACATATTTCGTAATATTTTATGTCGCAATTGCTTCAATACCAGTCATTTAACATAAAAGTGAACTGCTACAAATCTGGACCAAATATGTCTATTTTTTGAGCTCACACCATGCTCACACCAAGAGTTGTTAGGAAATATATATTTTTTCGCGTAGTTATCTAATCTAATTTTAAAATACTTTTCATGTTGAAAATCTTATGTTGTGTTATGGAAATAATACTTTCAAGACGAAAAACCTTCAAAGATAAATTGCATTTTAATGTTGTGATTTTGCTCGGACCGCTCGAGTATATTTCACTAAAACGAGTCAAATAATAAGTGTTGTCTTGATTTAAGTGCTAATGCTAAGACCCCAGAGATTTTTCACAAAAACACTTACTTGCGACACACTACGATAGACAAAGACCTACATTACATGTCAGCGACATCTACAGGTGGAAATGATAAAGAAATGAGTAATACCATTGATATTCGATATTGAATTCGATAGTTTTGAACTTCCTCTACATAAAATAACAGTTTTCCACTTAATATTTGTGATATATTCAGCGTACGCCGAATATAAATTCTTTTTCTTCCAAATTCGTTACTTTTGTGATTTATTTGAAGAAATCTGCTGCCGAAGCTCACCCAACACGTTCAAAGGCTTTTGGTGATACTGCTTCATCATATGCCAATTGTCGGTGTTCGATTCAACGATTGAAAGGTGACGAAACTGTTGCAGCTCGAGTGGGAAATTCTGCTCGCGTACTCACAAACTATGGCAAATTTGTAAAACTTTCGGCGCTTCTTTCCGAGATATTTTAAAAGAATGTTGTCACTAAGTTTTGTCCAAGAATAAATCCTATTGGAAGTATATCAAATTGGAACGTTCTTACGACCACGAAAATGATCCGCGAAAAAACAGTATTTTGAAATATTAAATAAATGCGATTTCTTGAAATGTTTCCCCCAGCGCACATCTTCTTCAAAAAATGAATGTTTACATGGCAACAAACCTAATTCTTATTAAATTATGACGAACAAGTAAAAATACTATAGCGGACCATGGCGTATCATTTTATGCCCTACATCATCCTGCAATTATTCATAGAACTAATTTTCAAAATAACGCGTATATGGAAAGTAGCCGAAAAATTAGCGTAAAGAGAAGTGTGGATGGTTGCACACAAGAAGGGCAGATGGACGGATAATGTTAATTCGATTGAGAAATTAATTCTTAATAGAAAGGTACAATAAAACATGGGTCAAGTCCTTCTGGAGGGTGCTTACATCCGTACAAACTTAGTAAAGAATTGTATCTTAAGTAATATATGATTTAAAAATGGTTAATAAAAACATCTATTCTCCGGAACCCCCTGATATAACGATTACCATGAAAAGCAAAGAGGAGAGAACAGGATCTGGACGTTGTGACGAAATTGTGGTGTAATGACAGACCTCGTCCTAGTGTTGCTTTTTTTTTTAAGACGTGAATAGACGTAAATATTTTTAAGCGTCATACAGCTTTTGAATCTAACAAGTTGAAAACCACATTTTTACCTGAATTACTCTTTTAATAAATCAAATGTTAAAGAAACTTGTTTTCTGTTATCTTCTTTTCTTTTTTTGTTTTACCAATGTTTGCTTTAAATTAGATAATGACTAATGAAGACCACTACAGATTTTTGATGGATAAAACCTTGATAAATTTGTTTTGGATGAAATTATCCATTTTTGTTCCAAAAATTATTTACTTCTTATATGGTCATCGAAAAGAGTGGCGATAGAAACTTCGAGCATATTAAACATCAATCATTTTTGGAGATCTAAGCTAAATCGATTGAAAAATTTAATAGTATTTCAAATCAAAAACATAATTTAGCATTAAATTTGGTAAATAATAATAACTTTCTCTTTCCTATCTATCACATGAATGTTATGCGAGTTTTACGAAATTATCAGAAAAATACAATAATTGCAGTGATAATAGGCTCGAGCCTCATTTGTTTTCGGTGCTTGTTGGTGGACATGGCTTTTCCTACGCTATCGTGATTTTAATGCTTTCTATAATTGTTAAGTTATTAACAAAAACGGTTGAAAAAAGCCAATGTTCTTAGATTTTTTAGGCTTAAGTTCCATTCTAAATACACTTTTCTGCAAAAATTTTTGAAATCTCCCTCTCTTCAATGGTGCACTTGCTATCATCTACAGCGCTTGCAAATTCAACTTGGAACGCGTCTAATCTTGCAATATAGTGTGCGATGTGTTATGGGCGAAACAACGATTTCGGTTGCAATTGTAAAAAGCGACAATATACTCATAAAGTAACAAAAAGCTATAATATTTACAAATTTTAATATATTTGAGACCTCGCATGTGGCACGTTTTGCACTTAAACGAACAGTTACGTTGCAAAATATTAGAAATTTTACAAAGGATGTCAAATAACGACAACATTGCCTAAGTTACAAAACAAACAGATAAGCGAAATAAATTTAGATAAAGTTAGAAACAATTTTCAGAGTTAATGCTACATTCACAAAAATTGCCACAACAATGCAACGGAATGACAATAGCAGAATGTTTATGTATCAAATTAATATGAAACGTATGAGCCAAAGCAATCAGTTACCTCTTTATCTTTTAAACCCAATAACAAGACTTCTTCCATCAAAGTCAAACGCGTTTCTTTAGAATCGCCATCGTCTATATTATCCTCATGATCATTGTTTTGGTTCATGTCTTGATTATCGTCAGGTGTATTCGCGTTAAGGCCATTACCAGCAGTGCCGCCTTCTGCACCATTATCCCGATTTCTCACCGCACGTCTAACTAAACCGTCAGTACGATTCATGTCGTTTTTACAACACCGTTTTCGACACTTCCGAAAAGAGACTATTCTTCGCACAATTTTGTAGGTAATAAAATGAAAATGACTTAATGAGTTTGGACTTATTGTTTTGCGAATTTGTTTTTCAGCTTTTTGTGCAAATTTGGTTTGCTCTGTTTATACAGTTTACAGTTTATTTACGTGATATACAAGACATAACATATAGTTTCTTTGTTTAATGTGTTTGGGTTTCTTCTTCGCCAGCTTTTTTAACAAATAAAATTTACAATTTTCACAAATTTCTTCTCTTTTTTTTTTTTGGATTTCTTTCGTATTTCTTATGGTATTCTCATACAATTCACAATCCACACTCTTTTCACGAAAAAAAAATGACACGAGTTAACTGAATATAAACAGAGTTGTTAAGCTTTGCAGTAAAGAATTTCGATCAAAAATGAATTAACAAAATTTAAAATAAATTAAACTCATATAAGCGAAAGTGAAATAAAAAATTTATATGATAATATAAAATTTCTTGCGATCACAAATACAAGCGAAATTATAAAAACATTGAATATTTTATATTATAGTTTTATTATGTAAAAGAATTAAAATACAACTTTGCCTATGATATTATAATTTCATCACCTGAAATTTTCATTGCAATAAAGTTCAAAATTTTTAGTTCAACGAAAATATTAATAATAAGCACAAACCAGCCAATAAAGTAGTTTAAAATATGGGCACCATTTTCCGACAATTCCTTCGCCACAGCTTACCATACAAAGCAGCGTTACACACGAAGAACACCAGATTGTGGTCGTCTGTTGGTGCAACTTCGAATGAACCTCAAAACTATACCAAAGATGTTTTAAAGAAACTGGTGACTAGCAATAAGGTAGTAGTATTCATGAAAGGTAATCCATCAGCTCCTCGCTGCGGCTTCAGTAATGCGGTGGTGCAAATATTACGTATGCATGGTGTGGTCTATGATGCACATGATGTATTAAGAAGCGATGAATTAAGACAAAGTAGGAGTTCTTTCTCGTCTTTTTTTTTTGTAAAAGTTGAAAAATGTTTCGCATGCTTTCCTTTCAGATATCAAAGAATTTACTGAATGGCCCACTATACCACAGGTTTTCATCAATGGTGAGTTTGTTGGTGGTTGCGATATTCTTCTACAAATGCATCATAATGGTGATTTAGTTGAAGAATTGAAAAAGGCCGGTATCGAATCTGCACTAAAGGAAGCTGAACCAAGCCAAGTGAAGGAGGATATTAAGAAATAAATATTTGAACAACCGTACATTAAAAGATTTCTTTGACATGAAAAAGTAGCAAAAGTACAAAAACACTTATAATAAATCTTTAATCCCAATCCCATGGCAGTCGATATTTGAAATAGAAAGTAAAGGTTGATATATGAATAGAAAGTAGAAGTAAGAACTAAAGGTGATGTGTTGAACTCTGCTTATTTTAAGAAAGCTGCGGTTACTAATATATATTACTGTCCAAAGTACTCTATGCTACGTCTTAATAACTTGAATTTTGGTTCTTGCCACCACTTGCCACCACGTAATATTGGACTTTGTTTGACAGCTGCAGGAGGCGAAAAATAAATACGATTTATTAAAAATAATAACTGATCAATCCTTCATATCCTCTATGATAGTTTCAGCCAAGTTTTGGTTGTATTTTTCTACGTCATCAAGCTGTTTGCTGCTACGCGAGCATATTAGATTATGGATGAATGCAGATCAACAGCTCTTAATATTTCTTATGCCTTCCTGCACGATTCAGCAAGTCAGCAACAGATGACTCTCTATGTTGAGTAAGAAAGATTCAATATGAACACGAAATTCTTGTTTGAATCTTAATAAAGTTGGGAATTAACTTAATTGAAGATGTATATGTACATGTTTTGCTTGCTCCTAACTATTATCGCTTTCTCAAAAGTGAACTTTTCCAAGTTCCAATTATTTTCTCATTTCATTTTATTTTTGCTACGTTTTGGTGCTGATATGTCTTGGGTTTTTGTTTAATTTCCAAATATCTTTGAGATAATCCGAGTCTTGTACTGTGAGAAGTAATGGAATACATCGTTTAACTATCTTATGAAAGAGGGGAAATCTTACGTAAGTACACGGCGTAACTGTGTGGGTACAAAATATCAAAAACTTTGTGTTCGTGAGGCCCACACGTCGACAGTTTGCAAAGCATGGAAGGACGAACACATGAGCTGACATTCGGGTAGAGAAATAAAAGATGGTCACCAGCTTGCAAAGGAGAAACTGCTCAATATGTTAATTTTGAACAGGGGTCTTTGTTTCGAGCGAAAAAGACTTTAATAAGGTTATTTTGAAAGATTTTGTGTCGTTTTTCAGATTAATTATAAGACCAGTCACAAGAGGTAGTGAGGTAGAAACATTGACAGAGTGAGTGAATGTTGAGAAAGGCTGGCGAAGTTTTCGAAGGAAAATTAATATTGCGATAAGTGTAAGAGCTCTGAGAAAACGAGCGCTCGTGAGGCTTAAGGCATTCTGGAAGAATTCTGACGGGGGCAGACTCTGCAATTTAGTGAATTTTTGCAAAACTATCTTTTTTCTCACAATTACTTACTTACCTTACCGTCGTTGTTGTCGCTACCGAGTGACTTTATTAGCATGGCCAACATTTACGGCAATGTGGAACCGGCTTAATGTGCGATTTGAAAGGGAAGTTAGCAGTTAGCTCGCAAATATGCGAATGTAGACGAAAAAACCAAAATGCGAGCTGTACCTAACCCCAAGCGAGTGTTTGTACATGAATCAAATCTGCTGAATCGCGGGAGCTCCGCTGCTTTGCAGAAGTTTAGCAAGGGTCCATAAAATTCCAAGCGGCATCGCAAACTTCGCAAAATTCAGGAGGTATATATATCGTACAAAACTTGTTTAGGGAAGGATCAGCAATAATGGAATCTAGATGTATCACAGGTCATCATCTTTATTTGTTTATTAGAAATACCGACGCTTTTAATATTAGAAAAATTGTTGTTAAGATTACTGTCAAGTTCAACAATTGGCAGAGAAATGTTTCTGCTGGACTGGATGCTCTGATCTTGCAGATTTTAAGCTCTCCGCCATCAGGCGATGGTGCGACTTGGTGGCCAATCTTTGCAGGATTTAAAACATTAATATATACTTTGTGAATGAGAAATTTTATGTTTTGCCGAGTCGGCCGGTTTAGGCGCCAAATGTAATTATGGACCAAGCTGTAGCCAGGTGCCGAATAATTGAAACTTTGTTCAATATTTTGCTTGTCGATGTTCACGAGAATGAATTTCCTTCGCAGCGATATAATAACGAGACGCTCGCTAAGAAAATTGGTTTCAAGAGCATGTTCATTACAATAGCAACGATTTTTTATTTCCTTTTTTTATGTTTATTGTCAACAGTACAAAATTGATGAGGTTGGATCACGGAATATGATGACTTTTTTATTTATGACTTACAATTCAAACGGCAAAATTATTTTTCGATAAGCTGAAAAACTTAAGACATGATCCAATTCATGAGTGTCTAATGCATGCAGACTTAGTCCCTGCGTCCTTTGTTTTGTTTTGTACTATTGGGATACTCTTGGAATTCAAAGTTAAGGGTCCTTAACAGGTTTCTGTAGTGCATTGCTGAGTGTATATTTTACAAGATAGACAATCTGAAAAAATTCCATAGAGGGGTGCTTCAATTTCAAATGATTAATATATTATTTTAAACAATATTTTTGTTTGTTTGTTTTTCTTTTTTGTTTGCTACGATATGGATTAGGCCTGTTTAAATCAATTAAGACACATAATCCAGTAACGTAAACAGCAATACATTGACGATAAAATTGTGATTTTACGAAACATGAGATAAGCGCTTTTTAATTTTTTTTGAATGGTGATGTTTATGCTTGTTAAACAGGTGATGTTCTACACGGTTTCCGTAGGGTACTGTGCTGCCGAAATTCCGGCTAAGAATGTCGGAGAAAAAAAAAGTATAGGCGATCTGTGTTTGTAGACAAAATTATGAGATGCATGAAGTTTCTAGCACGAAAAATTTCATATAAATTGTTATATAAGCTGAATATACTGAAAGACTGTCTAAGGATGTCAAACCTCCTGCCCTCAAAGATTAGATGTTCGGCAGATTCAGTAGTGTTACATTCCTCGCACCTATCAGTGAAAGAGACTTTGATCATTTTTAAATACAGCTTGTCGGTTTTCCACGTCACCCTTGAGATACCGTTATAGGCGCGTTGCGGATAATTTTGAATAGCCTCTTCCAATCTTTCCAGATGGGCGCGTTTCGCGCAGCTACTTTGATTACAAGTGTGGCGTCGTATAGTCGTTTAAAAAATCCATTTTGTGCCGGAACGCATCAAAGATGTGTACACAGTCGTAGATTTGTACGATTATATGCTTGCTGCCATCCGCACGTTCGAAAGTATATTCGCCGCTTGCGCAATTTTGTAGTGCCTTGCCTATCGCAGACGAACGGTTTTACATCCAGACCGATCGCCTCAGCGATTTTTAAATTTTCTTCGCTTAGCATGGGTGCTGAGTAGCATGTTGAACGCTGTCAACATGCTAGGACATCCCACCAGCGAGGGCCGACTGCTCCGGCAACAGGCTCTGCCTCTTCACAAAAGAAGTAACACCCTGCTCTGCTCCGGCAACAGGCTCTGGCTCTTCACAAAAGAGTAACACCCTGCTCTGCTTAGGCAACAGGCTCTGCACATATCACGAGCTAATAGCACCCTGCCCAAGCAACAAATTCTGCGACTATATTTCAGCTCATAGCTGCAAACGCAGCCAGCCAAACAACCCAGCAGCAGTAGCAGCAAACACCCTGTAATAACGGATAGCACCCGCCACACCGAAGCTGCCTCCGACCGGCCAATACCGGAGAGGCGTAACATCAGTCACTTCTTCCCGCGAAGAACGGAGGATCTGTGAGGACCCAAAGTCGTCTCTCGTTTTGACCTCACGAATTTTCCATCTTTGGTGAGGGGAAGCGAGTGCTAGGGTCCTAGGGTTAAGGTACGATAAGATAGCAATACGAATAGATTAAGATAGCAATAGGAATAGGTTAAGATAGAAATACGAAAAGACTAAGATAGAGAAATAGGAGTAGAATAGCATAGACTACGCATAGATTAGAATAGATTAAGCGTAGATTAAGAATAGGTTAAAAGTAGGATAATAAAAATAAGTTAGAGAAGTCGAAGTTTGACTCGCGAGGAGTCAAGTCGAAGTTAGACTCGCGAGGAGTAGAAGTCGTAAATAATAAAGACAAAAATCAAGTTTCTGCAAAATATAAACTTCTTGTGTTTTTTCTTCCCTTGGCCGCTGAGCTGCCCCAGCCTCAGAGGATGGGTCGAAACGACCTCATAGTATATAGAAAGTATATAAATAATTAAATTGGTACGTTGAGCACTGTTACCTTACGCAAAATTAAACCATCGTCAAAAATCGGTGCCTACTATTAATTTTTATTTATATAGTTTTCAAAAATTGTTTTGATATCTTTTGCATTATTTAAATATTCTCTTAGTAACATAACTTTCTCCTCCTCTAGTTGTAACATTTTTCTTCGAAAGTCTTCATTTCTTGCTATTTCGTTGTGTATTTGTTCGTTACATTTTCTAAATTCGTTTAAAATTTGATTTCTGTAGTCTTCTGTTTCATTTTCTTTGGAACAAATTGGTGACGCAGGTTCATTTTGACTTTGTGGCACAGAGGCGCTTTGATTTCGTGGCGCGGAATCACTTTCACTTCCGCTACCTTCAGAATATATAAACGTTTATATGGAATGGTTCTTATAATATATAAATAAATAAATGTTCACATAAATACTTACTGCTTGAACAACTTGGAAATATTTCTAATTCCGGCTCTTCTCTCTTTATGGTATTCTCAAGCGGGTCTTCTAAATGTTGCATATATATTATTAATTAAACATTACTAATGCTAACTGCATTAAGACATGTACCTGTTATGCATTCTTCTGTTTGTATGCTAGGAATCGGTTGACCTCCTATTATTTGGTGTACTTTTATGTCAGCTTCTTCATCTGGGTTTACGTCGGGTTCAAGGCATCGAGACTTCTTCCTTTGTGCTGCCTCCGCCGACGTTGTCGGTCCCTCGTCATATGTATCGTCGATGTCCCTATTTACATTATAACTATAATAATTACTGCTAATAGGGCTGCTATCAGAGCTTTCTGTAGTAAATGGCCTGTCCTCCGTTTGTTTCTCAGTTTGTTTTTTATCAAACCCTAAAAAATCTACGCAATCTGTGTCCATCTGTACTTCTTCACAGTCTACTTTTACCGGTACCTCTCCACAATGTACTTCTGCCGGTAATTCCCCGTACGCTATCATTTGTGAAGTCATCCTGTCCACTGCGTTAGTCAGTCCTAATTTGTGCGCGTACCACATATACACGCACATACCCGTGTAACCTGTCCTCTCCGACTTGTCCAATCGCTTCAGGTTCTGTCTAATTCCTTTCAATCTTACCCTCAAATCTTTTGCTGTTATAAGTGTACCGGTAATTTTTGTCATTTCGTCAGCTAACTTCCTACCATGTTCCTTCCAAGAAGTGTATCCCCCTCCCAGACCCCACAACTCTGGATAGCTCTGCAAGAGTTTACTAAAAATAACGTCAGATATGAAGACCATTTTTAAAATTCCAATTATACGTATTAACGTATAATTTGAAATTAGCTCAAATTTTGGGCTGGTGTCTAGAATTGGTAGGATAGTTTCATATTATTATTATATAGCTGCAATGTCTTTTGGTTTTAAGCGATGATATAATGGATAATAGTATTATAAGACGTGGCCAAATGTGCTGGTATATATATTTTAAAAAAACAAATTGATATACAAATCAACCTTGTTTAATGTACACCACGGAGATCTATTTTTAGATACCACCGCATATAAAAATTCTCCTGAAATGTAAACTCTTATTTGCCAAAAAAGCCTAATTGTTTTTGTTGTGTAAATGACAAACTATTACTTTTATTAGATTCTACTTTGTTTGCTTGACTCGTGCTAAGAGGTTCATTACCTCTTATATAATATAATATAATAAACTACAAAAAATAAATTTTTTTTGCTTTCAATTTTTTTTTTATAGAAATTTAAGAAAAATATAATATAATATAATGTATATTTCTATCAAGTGCAAGATGATTTCTGAACTCAAAAGACCGCTCCGTGGACAACGTTCCAACTCAATTCAACAGATGGAAACTAAATATCAGAAAACTTTGAAAGACCTTCGGGAAATCTACGACAACAACTGTTTCGAGGACTTGAAAAAATTGTGCATAAATGTGCAATATGTGAGAGGGATTGCTTTGAAAGCGGCGAAATAGATTTGGAATAATAAATAGATTTAAAAGAGATCAAATTAAATTGACCTTACTTTTTGAAAACAGTAGTATACGTTCCTTTGAAGTCAGGTTGTTTTGAAATAATAATTTTTCGATATTGTTATTTGGTACCGTTAGGTAGTCCTCCTTCGATATCCTCTTATGGACTTATGTGAACTCGACTGCCTCAACAAAATTTTCGCTGCAGGATTTCTAAGGACTACTTAACTTTTTAATTGTACCTATTTTGTACTCTCTTTTCGGCTAATGCAGTTTTTCAGAAGTTTCTTACATCTGTTACTGTTGTCGTATTTTGCTTTTTTGACAGTAAAACATTCAGTCGGGCATTTCGGGCACTTCGACATGTCTGACATTTCTAACATTTTGCGCACATCATTAATTATGGTGGCAACGCAATGTGAAGAAGAACATTTTTGTTTATGTTTAAAACAACGTCCCTAAAAGGGAAACCTGGAAGGTTGGTCTATATATCGCGTAGTTCCGGCTGTCCTATTGTAGCATCTTTTTCGCATAAATTAAAGAAAAACTTGATTTTATTAAAAGGAAAAGGAAGGAGGTTGATTTCATTTTAAAAAGTTTAAGGTTTTCACCTCGTAGCGTATAGAAAAATTGATTACAAAAATGCTTTTTTATCAACTAGAAACTTGAACAAAATAATAACCAAGAGAACAAAACAAATATAAAAGTACAAAGTTTAATAAATTTAATTCCCTACACCGATCATGCTGTAATTTTGCGCCTTCTTTCTGCTATCATGTCAACGCAATGTGGCATAGTCATATTTTCCAAAAGAACGGCCT
>CCAG010003919.1:0-17842 GCA_001077435.1 Glossina morsitans morsitans | reverse complement strand
GAATGAACGAAGAAAGGAAGCGGGGAATGAATGTAGGTGCGCATATTAAATTTGCAATTATTACCCAGTATATTATTACCCAGTGAAATTACTATCCAGTATGCGAATAATAGTAAGCGGCACATACAGAAAGGTTGGAGTTATACTGCATGTTGCAAGATATTTATAGCAGTTCATAAACATAAGCAGAGTTTAGATCGGACGGTTGAAAGCTTCAAGTTGTTTAATATAACAAAAGGTGATAGCAACAATACCATAAAACAGCACAATGTCCGCATTCAGTTCAGTTATATATATTTTTCCATCCAGCTGAGCTTGCAGCAATAGTTAAGACATGACGATATTAAAATTGAATAATATTTTAATCTTACTTATTTATTTACTTTGTTTGCACTCTATACACAGCTTGTGGTACAGACTGTGTTAAGTTTATGCGATCGGAGGACTTAAGATAGACTGAGCTTTCTACTATAACGCCCCACATGCGAAGCCATTTTGTAAAACAATTTAAGCTTTTTTGTCTCTGTGTCCAAGTGTATTTTTATATTCAATGTGAGATGTTTTGACAAAATTTCGTCCCCCGACATGTCTTAACCTAACATCCAATTTCAGCAAAATGAAGTTGCTTTTCAATTATTTTTCGTGATAAAGCACCAAAAATTATATCTTTTCATCATATAAAATCTAATTTTTAATGAAATTCCTTAGAGAGAGAGAGAGAGAGAGAGACATAGAGAGAGAGAAATCTGAAATTTAGACCTAGATAGTCCCAACAGTAAATTTGTGTGTGAAAATGTCTCTTGAATTAGTTTCACCCGAAAATACTAAATATTAAGCATTGCTGTACTATAAACTATCAATATACGTGGAAACGATTACTTAGAATTTGAATTTGACAAGTGGTGTGTGGCGAACGGTTATCGATTCATTCGACTCATTTCATTCTCAAAAGCCTTGATCGTCGTTAAAAATAGTTTCGCGTAGAAAAGTTTAATTTTTTTTTTGCTTATTCGATAGGTGCTTTTATATAGATTCGCGTGATATAGGTGAATATAGTTGACATTTTCTAGTTTGGCCGCACTAGGTTCTCAAATTTGGGTGTTCTCCCATATGCATTTTACGCTACATACCAAATTTCAAAATCCAACTGGATTTTAATTGGAATTATTTAATATTGGTAGGTATCTTTGCTAGTTAAATTCGAATTTATCTTCACACCCTTGTAAAACAGTTGGATCGGATAGCCGAATTTTTTTAATCTCCTTTTTAAAAGACCCTTCCAAGAAATGTTTTATAGTAACATAGTAGTAATTTGACTTAAAAATAAGTTATACCAAATTTGGACAACATAAGACTATTTTTCAGGGCTAATACCGTATAAGAGTCGTCATGTAAACTAAGTCCTTTTAGTACTTTATGAGAAAAATAGGTGCAAAAAACAGCGTTTTGAATTTAGACAACGTCAACTGTCATCTTGAGCTCTCTTCTATGTAAGTAGTCCTATGAAAAACATGTCCTCACATGGGAGCTACAAATAATTTCTTGTATTTTATCACAGAAAAAATTATTTAAGGCGTGGTAGTGTAGTGTAGTACGTTTAACACCCGGTCTTGCCAATCTCTAACGTTTTCTTTTGTTTTACTTAGATTTAACAATTGATTTAAACTACGTTTTCTTTTAATTTATATGTATATATTTGATTGATTTAGATAAATGTAAATATACATATGTGTACAGTTACAATAGGTAAATATCGCTTTGAATCGTATTTTAGTTAAATTAATTCAAAGCGTCGTTAAAGAATCAAATCGTGGAAGTAAATAAAAACAATAAATAAGAATAAATAAAAAGAAGTCGTATATATATGTAATAAATTTATGCACAGAGTATAGAAAAAAGATTTTCCAAAATTTTTTGAAATTAATTTTACAAAATTTTCTTTTGTTTTTTTTTGTTTTTACTTTCGTAATAATTTCCTTTCAGTATAATTTAAAAAAGTTATTTACAATTTTTTTTTTGTTTTCTTAACGTTCTTTAAACATATTCGCCTTTCTTAAAAAAATCGCGTTTTTTTCTTTTTAAACTCTAAATTATGCAATAAAATCTTATGATAAAAGCAAGTATTGATTGATGATTTGGGAAAAATATAATAATATCTTATAATAAAAGCAAATATTGTAAGTGGTTTTAAAACTCCCGGGCGATCTTGCTACCAAATTTACTTTTAGCCGAGCGTAAAAATCGATGAATGGTGCTTGTCCACTATAGAGGGTGTAGAAACGCCGCAGAACATCAGCTATATGCTGCAGCTTACTTTCAACAGTTCGGTTTGGCATGCATAATACTACGATATTTCCAATAACTGAAAGTCTTCGTCAGGTTGTAAAAAAAGAAGCATGTTATAAGTATTCTTACTTTTCATTTCTCTTTTTTTGGAAACAAATCTTCTGCTGTCGGCTGCCGCGCTTGTTAAACGCTTCAACGATTCGGTGGCAGGCATATTTAACTTACTGGATTTGATGCGGTTTTCATTACAATTCGTAAAAGAGCTCTTCCTTTGCTTCTATTAACATTCTGTTAATTCTTAGCAGTGTTTCTTGTTATTGTAAACATCGATGTCAAGAAATATCATTTCTTGCCATTTTAATGCCATATAACCAATTATAGAAATGAAGGAAGTTAAAAGGAACACCGGCATTTTCAATTGAGACGTTTAACGTCCAAATCGGTATCATTCGCTGTTATGGTTTGGTGGCGGCACATATTGCGCCCTAATCTGAAATTAAATAGAAATAAATAATTGACTTATAAGTGACAATTAGTAAAGATAAATTCGAACTCACAATTGGAATACAGCGAATGTTGCGAAGACGCGGAGGAGGTGACGTGCGGAGGACTCTGACTTGCGGAGGACTCTGACGTCGTAGTACGTCGATATGTCTAGGTCCTCGGTCTCCCACTAATTTGTCCCGTTCAGCAGCATGAAGAGCGCGTACCCAAATAAGTTTCTGCGGTGGGTACTGCCGCTCTTGCAGGAACCTCTTTGCAAGAAAAAGTCAACGCGCGTAACCACAATTGACTGTATCCGTTGGCCGATCTCGCTGTCCACCATATACTGCAACATGATTGCGTAAAATATTTCATACGCCTGGTGGATTGCTTGGTGTACCTTTGGCGTCTTTAGTGAACGCCGTTTCCAGGGTCTCCGAGGAGCGGATCCAGTAGTCCAAAGGCTTGTTGGTGACTAGTCGGCCGTTCTCCTCCTTGCAGGCATCTTGTTTTGACTATATTTACGTCCGCGACGCACGCCTGACACTGCAGTTGCTCGCCGATGTATCGCACTATTGCGTATCCTGTGAGTAGCCGCAAGTAGCCTTCCTCTTCGTCGCCAGTGCTGGGGCGCTTTAAGACCAGCTTGTGGTATACCTCCCCATCGGTGTCGTATGGCTCGAATTTCCCCTCCTCCTGGACTGTGGTCAGGTACTTCATCCTGTTGATGAGGAGGTAGTCATCGTCGGACTCGAAGTCGCGGGACCACTCCGCCACGATGAAGTCCCTTGGGACATCCCACAATTTAAAGGAAGAATAATCCAAAAAATACTATTAATATCTCCAAATTGAGATCTAATAGTTAATTGGGAATAAATAAGCCCACAAGCAGATCTCGAAAATCCAAATAGTCGCGGCAACTTTTTGTAAGTACCAAATGGTTAATAGAATTGAAAGCTTTCGATAAGTCCAGAGGTAGTGGCGACGTCAACACGCCTGTATTAACATCGCATCTAATGCTGTAAGTTAAGCTCAGTAGTAAGCTGGTGGTATTGTGCCGACGACGAAATAGATATTAAGAAAGTGAAATGAGACTCCGAACAGACACTGCTTGGAGAATAGAAACAGATCCCAAATCTTCCAAAGCCTTAGAGGTTTTGGCTTAGAAATAGGACACAGGCGTAGTCTTGCAACTTACTGGAAATGTTGACTGAGTCAAGATAAAGCTAATAAAAAAAAATTAACAGTTGGGAAATGTGCGGAAAAATAAGCTTAATAAAGAAAATCAGAATTCCTACATTCCCAATGGACGTAGATTTAATATTTTACAAGGCTGCTAATAGTTCAACGTCAGATATGCATGTTAATGGGAAAGACCCATACGAGGTCCCGCATGTAGAACGGGCAGAACTATCGGGCCCACCCAATCAATACTTTTGAAGTCCCTATACTCTAAGTACGAAGTGATATTTTTGCATTTAATGCGAAAGCTAGCAAATATTAAAGGATGTTACGATGTGGTAGGGCATTGTACCCGATTAGAATGGTGAAACAAAATACAATCAAACAACCAAGTGGTTCTGTGATTATAACGCGTTGTTTCAAGTATTACGTGCAACTTTAGCTCCCGTTATAATAAAACAGATCTCTCAATATATGTCTTTTAATAATATCAAGAACAAAACAGTAATGCGGACGTTAAATTGCACAATTCACTTACAACATCATAATTCGTCAACTTTTTAATGAAATTTATAACCATCTGCCGAGTATTTGATAATCTAACCATTTAAATTCACTCACGTCAACGTACCGAACATTACTGTTGTTGGGCCCCCCAGGTCTGAATCACTTTTTTATAATTATAAAAGTAAGTATTTATGTTAACAAATAAATAGGTAATATTATATACTTGCGTTGGTGAATCTTAACAAAACCCTTCCGATGTGGTCTCTTAGAGAGCACAAAAAAAACCTATAATCTGTTGGTATAAGTCAGCTAAAGTGAAGCCTTAGAACTGTACCAACCTTTAATGGGTGTCCCTCAGCACCTGTAACTAAGAGGCGCAACAAAAAATGTGATCAGCAAAATTACTCAAAAGATAATAATTTACGTCTGACAGACGAAAGTAAACTTTATTGGGAATTAAATATTACAGTTAACTTAAAGTAATTAAGAATTATTCTAAAAATATCATACAAATAAATTTTGACTTATAGTCGCAATACTCGACAGTCGGACTTTGCCTTCCAAGAAATATGTCTGCATTTTCATCGTTTTGTTGATGGCATTTCTAGTGTGTGCCAGTGCGTCCTCAATGTCGACGCTTGACGTTGTTCTGTAAATAAGATTTGTTTTACCAAAAATAACAAAAGAAGAGTTGCCGAATTTTATTTGGGAGGAGCCACAATATCTTTTAAAAGGAGTAAATTTTCGTAATACGCCCAATTTTTCTTCAGTTGCAACGCACTTCCCGACGGTGCCTTTCTCAAATTGCATTCCCTTGCGAGCATGTCCTTGCGAGCGCGGACTTCCAACGGATTTGGAAACATTTATGTAGAATATTTTTTTAGTCTAAAACTTCACTATCAAATATACCGTTTACGCCTACAGTTTTAGGGATTGCTTTCCTCTTTTTGGAGCGCTTGTTCCTGTATTGAGAAGAGCGTCTACAGTGTAAGCAGTGATGTTTTGCAACTTCGCAAATAAGGTTTCCTTCGAAAATTTTTCCGCCAATTTATGTATATTAGATTTATTAAGAGGTACGCAGCTAATCGAGTTAACTACGAATTAATTCCTAACAAAGCGTGCTAAACAGACAACGATTACCATTTTGATATTGGTGCTTGTTGCGCTTCTTTAAAATTGCATTAATTTTGTTTATTACCTAAAACTTTTAAAAAACTTAATCTTGAATTTATTTATTATTTTATCCATCAATCTGAATTCAAGGAATTATTATGTTAATCCCCATAATATGTTTAAATTTTATGACACCGTGGAGAACCTATTTTTATATTAATTGCTTTATCATTTGAAAATTACGCTTTATTACTCTCTAATGAAACAATTTGATGAATACATCTCAATTTTAAAGTAAATGGTTTCTACTGTTTGTTTTTCAATTCTTACAAAATGATGCATGATGTAAAACAAACTGCAAATCACATAATATAAAAAAAATGTGTGTTAGCGTAAGATAGAGATAGATTAGATAAGTAACTTTAAAATTTAAAATAAACGAACATAATTTCTTTTTTTGTTTTATTTGAATGTATACATACATACAGTTTTCGGCAAAGTTGACGTCCGAAGCCAAAAATAAAGGTAACTCTCTATTGCGTCAGCCCCCTAACTTGTGACACTCACAACAGTTGGAAGGTAACTGTTGTGTTGTGCGCAGTAACCTGCGTGAATTGTGATCACGTCGGGGTCACCAGAATGTTGTGTTATGGTTTCTTTGCAATTGATTTATTAGCCTGTTCAAGATGGACACTAAATAGTCAAAAGGGTGTACTGTGTTGCACCGTCTATTTAGCTGATAAAATGGTGTCAGTACCTAATTGGTTGGTATAAACCGATCAGACGATGTGTCTTGGTCGTACCAAATTATTGCAGGTGGTTCTTCCAGCACTTGGAACTGGAAGAGCCTCTAAGATAACAAAAATGACGATCAATGTTTGAAATGAACAAAGACAAGTTTTATTGATAAATTATTAATATATAAATTATAATTCTTATGAACTAACACAATTAATTAATGCATAAAAATGATGCACTTGCATTTTTGCGTTTGTTTACTCCAACGAAAATGAGGAACTTCAAGTGTGTCACAAAATGCAACGTAGGCAAATTAATATAAACAACGACGACACACTTCAAGGTCTGGATTATGCAATTTTATGATATCGTTGTCTATGGTCAGTTATGCCAAACAGACCGACACACAAACATGAATACGCAAATGCAGGTGCATGAACAAGTAAACGTTAATGAATGCACATTCAACCAAACATGAATGTGCAAAGCAAAAATGAGATATCGAATATGAATGAAATAAAATGTATATATTTAAAATGAACTTAACATTAACTGATTTGTAATGAAATATAGATACTTAAACTAAACAGTAACCATGTAAGTAGGCGGCAATGAATTAGGCGATTAGGCGATTATTGTCATGAGAATCTAATCGTTGGTAAATTTGCTAACGAGCATCGCTAAAAGCTTTCTCTCAGTTATGTCAAATCTGGTAGACGACAAAATTGCTGTCGCTGAGATTAAACTTGCATTAATATTGAGTATAAACCAAGCAAAGCTACCATAAATCTCTCGTTTAGAGTTGCGTTTATAAAAAACAGCTGCAAGAGAAATATATAAAGAGTTTTTAGAAAATGAATGAAAAATATAAAAAGAATTAAAAAATAATAAAGTGTCCGCAATTACATTTGGAAATTGTGAAGAACAAGAAAAGAAAGTTGTAAATTAATCAACGGCCCGAAGTATCGTAACTTTCTTTTATGCTCGTCAATTGAAGGGCAGAACAATGAAAAACAGCGACGCAGAAAAAAGGATCACCATGAGACGGGCGTGAAAGACTGTGGAAAGCTTCCGACCCCCCAGTGGCAGCTCGAAACGAATAAGTAAATCGTTTCTAATATTTGCAAGTGACGTATACATATACGTTATATCGTTGTATGTAGATTTATGCAGATGTTCCGCTTTTAGAAAGCAAAGAGGCAGTGGTGTGTATAAAGATTAGTATCACAGTATTTCGAAAATTTAACTACAGTTTTTGAACATTTCTCTAGATCGCTGGTGTATTTTACAGGAAGATCGAAAGAACTGCTACAGCCCAAAGAAGCTGAGAAGAATCGCAATCGTTTGCGCGGCGCTGCACAACATTTGCGTCTATTAAGAAGTGGAAGGAGATCATTTGAATACTCCAGCACTCCAGGCGACCTATGAAGATGATGGTGTCGATGTTTGCGTGGAGGCATCACAGTTAAGGCAGTTAAGTGAACAAGTTAGAAGACCGTTGGCACGAAATTTATAAACGTAACAATCTTAAAAATGTAAATAGTTTTTGAAATTATAACTCGCACAAAATTTTGCATAAAAATTAATTAAATACTGAAAGTAAAACTTCTTTTTGTTTAGTTATGCATATGTGGGCACAAAAGGAAAAAAGATTTGGCATACTGAAACAGAAGAGAAAATTTAATATAATGATAAAGAAGAATATGAATTATTATAACAAAATTGTTAATATTCATTTTTATGGAAAATCTGTAAATAAAAAATGCATAATAATTAACACTTCTCACTTGTAAAATTCTGCATAGTTTTCTATTCATTTCTTTTTTTTGTTTGTAGAAAGAAATGGGTTAGGACTGTATGTTTCACTTTAGACCCATAATCCAGTAACGTAATTTAAGTTTTTAATTTCAACGTTTTAAGAATTATTGGTGATGTTGAATTATTTGATGATTTTTATTAGATTTTTAGATTTTTGATTTATAGGTTATGTTTGACTAATTGGTGATGAAATTCTTTTTGTTCAATTGAATAACCACGTTGGTTGTTAACAGCCCAACGACAGCATGCATACTCATTTCTATTCATTTCATTCTACATGCTTGTTTTGTTTACCATATAGAATTTGTTTACACAACGTCATAAAGTTATAAACGTCAATTTGGCTATCATTTTTCACGTCTCTCTCAGTTATTAATGCATTGAAATGGAAGATTTGGGGGAGGTTGTGGAAAGTATTGGAAAGCAGGTGACGATGGTACACTGATTAGTCTCTTCGCGATAATCAATTCTCTAAAATAAAACCAGATCAGACCAGTCCTATAAATAAACCAGCGGTGATCACGACAATGATTACCTGTTTACATGATCATCCCCTGGTATTTCAGATTTGGTAAATTTTTGTAACTTGTAGAAATATGCACCGGGTACATTTTTATTTTTATTTGTATCCTTCCTCAATCAGCGTAATCAGTTTAGATACGTTTATGTGGCCCGCTGTCATTTATCTCTCCCTTAGATTTACAAGAAAAAATAAACAAATCGCCCTACACAATTATCACAACCCATTCCTATTCCCAACCACCCCTAATGTCTTCTTCCGGAAATCTCACCAAATTGTTAGCCGAAAATTGGGAAATCAAAGAAAAAATATATTTACAAGTCCAATTAAAAAAAAAATGCAGACAAAATTGTTTTAATTTAAAAGCAATATAAATTAATTTAAATTTTTTTTATTTTGGTAAGTTTTAATTAATTTAGGAACATTAATTTGTGAAGCAAAATTTGTAATAGATTTTAACATTTTTGTTGTGTGATATTGTTAAATTACGAAAAATAAGACAATATCATCACCCACCTAGTGTTTCGGACGATGAATGCTTATTCTGTCGTGTTCATATTTTTTCTTTTTTTGTTTTTTAAATAAGAAAAATTTTAAAAAGATAAAATAAAAACGTAAAAATAATAAGGGTTATTTATTTATTTTGTTTTTTTGGTAATCGATTTCCTGATTGTCGGTTTCAAATTTTTATTCTTCCTTTCAATTGCACTTTTTTTTTAATCAAGACTCAATCCAAAATTTTCATTTTTTCAAATTCTTTTTTTTTCTTGACAGCCTTCTTCCTCACGACTAACTCTGTTGTCAAAAATTAAAAAACAAAACTTTTTTTTATCATTTTACAGTATATATGTGCATATATGCGGCCAGTTCTTTTTGCAATAAATACGTTCTTCACAAATTGATGTAAAACACATGGAATATAAAAATGAGTTCTCTACAGTAAAAATATAGATACGTTCCTTATTATTCGTGTAACATGAATATTTAGAATAAAAATCACGTTAAAAAGTGCCACGTTAAATATCTTAATATGGGCTTAGAAGCTATGTCGCTGAAATTAACTACGATTTTTGAGTCGTTAAATTATGCAAATGAATTAAGAAAAATGAGTTTAAAATAAATGGCGAAGTGGTTGACTTTAGGGGCGGAGCTCAATAAAGAGAACCTTTACTTGAACGTAATAATAAAAAGAAAAGTTATTGTTGAAACTACTTTTTCACATCCGTGTTTTTGATTTGATTTGATTGAGGATTTTTGGAATGACCTTTTAAACGAATATATCGGCACTACCATTAAAAATTTCTATAAGAATGATTCCACGAATCTTTTGATTTGTTATATTAACTTACCTAAGCAACCTTGTAAATGTTCAAATATGTCCATTTCAATTAAAGTGGCATTTTCTTGCGTATGAGTAAAGATATCTATATTGAAAGCGCAGCTAAAAAAAAACGTGATTTCTCTCAAATTTATTTCTTCAAGCTAATATAGAGTGCCTCTGCTTTTCATCTAAAATTGGCGCTTCAGCTGTATGCAAAATTACTTTTGAAATACGGGAAAGATAACATGAAAAAGATATTATTTTAAGATTTATTCATAATCTGCTTCAATTTTATGACACCATCGAGAGCCTTTGTGTATATTAATTGGTCCATAATTTGAAAATTACTATTTATAACTCGCTAATAAAATAATTTGATGAATATATGACGACTTTGAAATAAGTGGCCGTCATTGCACGTTTTTCATTTCCTACAGAATAATACAGGTTATAAACCAAAATTCGAAACAGCATCACACAAAAAAAATTTTCATTATTGTAGGCTAAACATAAATTGGATAAATAACTTTGAAATTTAAAAAAGCGCTCTTCATTTCTTTTTGTGATTTTCTCCTTTTTGTTTTACTTGTACTTGTACACTCAAAACCCTACAATTTATCAATTCTCATCCAATTTTCAAAGTCGGCAAAGTTGAAACTCCATCCGAAAGTAAGAATAACGCCTCATTGCGTCAGCCACAGTAGAGTGGAACTTTCGAATATCGAGCTAATATATTTCATTTTGTGCGATACAAGTTCAATTCTTATTGTGATTTTTAATCTATATTTATATACGCAAAGCCACGACGATAGCGCACGTATGACCAAAAACAAAGATCAACCAAAACAGAAAGGTAAAGAAAGAATTTATTATTTTAGCGTTGCCATCACAACCGTCTTTGCCGGTTTAGGTCTTACAATACATTACACCTAACACTTCCCAACAGTTGTGGGTACAAAAAAATAACTGATTATGATAATGAAAGATTAATAAGATGAAAAGTCCCCATGACGCACCTGAATAATGCGATCGAACTATTAAAGGAGTAAAAAACGCGTTAAAATGTAAACAGTACTGTTTATCAGTTTTCTTGAACGTTAAGCAACCTTTTGAAAGAATTTGGCATCCAGAGCATCGTTTTAAATTGAAAAAGAACCTTCTCTGTATTTTCTATCTAGTTCTTCGTTCTTACTTATAAAGTTGCGCCTTCTGTGTTGAAGTATACAAAAAAAAAATAAAGCGAATTAAGTTGGAGACACATGATAGTGTATTAGCCGTAGCAAATCGGTCTAAGATGCTTATGTACAAAAGAAGAGCCCAGTTTAGGGCTCTAACTCTTAGTGGAACTATTTGCCGCTCTTTGGGCAATTTGGAGATCATTAGTGCCTTATTCGGCACATTTCGTAGGAAAAGACCAAGTGGGTGACGGAGAGTTGTTTTGCGGAAACAAAGCCTTCTTTGGTTGTTTGTCTTAAAATTCAAAAATACATATTATTTTACGTTAAAAAATAAACTTGAATATTGGTCAAGAAGCAATATTTGCAAAATTCCATTCTGTTCGGATAAATTCACAAGGAATGGTTTCAATCAAACGTTTAGGATGCTGTACTTAAAGAAAATTCCACCCGGATATCCATCTTTGAAGACGCGAATTGAAACAGGTAGTCATATTTTGGAATACATAGATTCCAAATTTTCACAGCTTTATACCTGCACAATGTGTTTCGGTAGATGAAGCAATAGTTCAGTTCTTGGAAACCGTCAACAAATACAAAGCGACCACCTTTAAAATCTTTATTAAACGTATTCAAATAGAGCAAGGAATTATAATGGAAAGTAGGATAAATTTCCTGTAAAAAATTGCGATATTTCTTCTTTTTTTTTAATTAATGTGCTTCTGAAGTAATTAATACCTTATCAAGGTGTTCATGGCAGTACTCATCATGCACAGATATTGCAGAACAATTTGATCCTGTGCTCTACACTCGTTTCTCGTCGGATATGCCGCTGGCTGAAGATGTCACTGTTGCTATCTTTGTGGATAGTATGACTTTAATCGCACGCAGTAAACGTAAAGACGAATAACTTCTCTGTATGCCTAAAGAAATTGAACAAAGACGTAACAGCAAAAAATCCAAACGCATCACTTCTTTTTATAAAGACCCAATTTCTCAAACGAACTGTATTAAGTACCTAGGCGTGCGTCTACGTAGAAAACTGACGTGAAAAAGTCTTATAAAGACAGATAAAGCACATTTGGAAATAAAAACAAAGCGTACTGCCTGATTGGTCAAACAGCAAGGTTAAGACTTGAACATTAGTTGATGCTATACGAAGAAATTTTCGTATTCCATTGCACATACGACTTATACGAATAAAACGGAAAACTTAATATATTGATTAAGAAGACTTCATTTGTATGAAATTATCGCTAGCAGTATCTTATAACAGAACTGTTAACATTCATTTTTAATGAACATCTGTAAAAATATATATAATAATTAACTTTTTCTGCAATAAAATACCTAAAAATTTAAACACTACATTTTTTTTTTTTTTTGGTAGTTGAGTGGAGATGGACTAAGATTAGATTTAACTTTATTGCGTTTTTCACTTGTCATATTCTACATAATTTTCCATTCATTTTGTTTTGAATTCTTGTTATTGGTTACCATATGCAGTTTGTTTGTCTCTCAGTTTATTAATTCATTGAAATTGAAAAATTGAGCGGAAGTATTGGAAAGTATTGGAAAGCTGACGACGATGGTACTTGATGAGCCTCTTGGCGATAATTAATTGCCTCCTAAAAAATCAGGCGATAATCGCATGTCTATATACGCCCAGATATATACCCGTGAATACAACTCTGCCCTGCTTGAATGCACTCTAAGTACAATCATCTGTTAAAAATACATTCTAGAAATTTCCACAAGTTTTTAACAAGAAAAAGGAAAAAATCACCAATTATTTGGGTTTATACGGATGAAATTTAAGACAGCAATTAGTCATTGATTCTTTCTTCACGTATGTTTGATAACGCTAACTGAATTGAAACTAAGGAATAAAAAATGGACGCAGCAATTGCACATTCAGAATCTTCACTAACCATTTCACAAACTGAAGTTATTACTCATGAGGATATCTCAGATACGACGGTAAGGTAATCAAATTTGCTTGAATTTTTGACTTTGTTCTGAGAAATACTGAGATATTTTTTATTATGAGTAGGCACAACCAGTGCTTAGACTAAGATTGCAAAAGCCGAAGAACAGTAAAAAAGTTGTTTGGCATGAAGGTACCGTTGACAATGAACATTTGAATAAAAAGAAATCTAAATGTAAGTGAAGCCATTTATAAACAGGTACGAGTTTACACACGGGCGTAACTTTTAGGTTGCTGTATATACAAGAAACCGACGACATTTGGCGAAAGCTCCTCGGAAGACGATGAAGAATGTCAGAATTGTTTTGGCCATCCAGAAAAACGACGTAGAAACCGTAAATTTGGCAACCAAGGTAATCCTCTTTTAGAACAGAACGATAGTTTTGACTACCGCGAATGTTCTGCCAATAGCCCGCCACCTGGCAACTAAACAAGAAATGATAATTCGTGTAATTCTTGTACATTGTTAAACAATTATTTTGTCTGCTTTATTAGCTAGTAGTCTTCAATTTTCAGTAATTGCATAAAATTCTTAGTTTTGTATCTATACATAACTTTAAAAAAATAATATACAAACATTCGTATATATTTATGAAAAGCAATTTTAAACTCATTGGTTTGATTATTAATAAAATAATAAAATGTTTAAACAATTGAAGCAAATAGACGATATGCGTAACTTATATAGGTATAAAGTTCACAAACATTGTATTGAAATTTAATAATTTTTTGGGAGACACCTGAAAATATATCTTAATCCTCCTATTAGAATTAAATAAAATTATTTTTTCTAAACTAATGCAAACGACAAACGGTTTAAAATTTTTAGGTTTAACAAAATAGACTTGTAAGATTTTTTGATGTTAATGCAGCAATAAGTAACTTGAGAGCAGTCATTTGTCTTCTGAGTTTTTCAAATAGAATGCTTCACTGTTATTTGAGGCATCAACATTCATTTGTTTAGCTTTAGCACGAGACCTCCAAATCTGAAAGCAAAGGTAAATATAAGTATTGAAAAATACGTAAATGTGCAATTGATTGGGAATATAATGGGTAATAGTGAAAAACCGGATTTTTCCGCAGATTTCGAGGTTTTTTCGACTTTTTTAGTGATTGCGAGATGCATCTTTGACATAGAAATTTCAGGAACGGAATCGAGCAAGCCACTTGTGGGTTTTTACCTTTTTTATAGTAAAACGCATGCATATTCAAATCAACACAACTTGTTACATGAGCAAAGAATTAGAAAACTATCTTCATAAATAAATATAAGCTAAAATGTGACATTTTAAGCACACGTTCGTTTGAGACAATCAGATGAGTGTTGGAATCTCGTTGTTTATGAGGTCTATTATTACTAACGGAAATCGGTATTGGAGTGCATCTGCAACTATGGGATGGGCATAAAATAAACGTACCTTGATAGTGAAATCATCGCTAGTGGTCACCAACATCTCATTATCCTTAGGATTGAAGGCTACACTATTTACGACATCAGTATGCTTATATTTAGCCAAAGATATGCCATAATATCGGTCCCATAAGTATGCGTGCATATCTTCAGCACCACTAAATGTATAATAATAAATTATAGGTATTCTCAACACGATACTGAAAGTTTTGATTAATTACCTGGCTACATAATCATCACATACGTCTAAGAATATAAAGAAACACTCCGTGCTTGGTGTATAAGCTTTATGAGCTCTCAGCATATTACCAATACGCTTTAAAGTCATTAGATCAATGACATGTATATCAATTTCCTGAGCAATCGGTGGCGGTTCCAGGGGATTCGTGATAATGTAATTTTTAGGCCATGGGCGTGTGTTAACGTAGAGATATCTAAACATGCAAAAATATTAGATCCCCTTAGCAGATTTAACATCATTAATACCTATGGTCGGGGCTTAATGCCATTCCAATAATGTGACCATGGAGATCTATTACTTTGTCAACTTTATCGAAACGATCAGCTACAGCCTCATAGTCCCACCAATCTGGATCAGGATCGCGAAATTGATTCTTAATGAGAGGTGTTGTTAAATTTAAATAATATTAAATTCAATGCATTTACTAACCTGTTGTTCGGCTGCCTTCTTTGCGGCTATTCTTTCCTTCAGTGAAGGCCCTGGATCTAATTTTTTCGGAAATGTTATATTTCTAATGCGTTTAATACCAATTTGATGGGGTGTGTACGTTTTGGAACCGGTAGAAAATATAAGGTATTTTGGTATAGAGTTTTCCATGTCATCATATTCATCAGATGCGTCCATCGGTTCATCTTCTTCTTCATCTATCGACTCATCAGATACGGAATCTCCAGTAAACTCTCGACGATATTCATCTAAATAATGTATTGTAGAGTCATTGCTGCGCTGTAAACTCCAATTTAAAGACAAAGATGCATTCGACGTGGAAGGTGTCGAATCATCAAACGATATATGAAAAGCTCTTCTTAAAGAAGCAGAATGAGATAGAGGGTTTCCAACAGAGTTTTGAACAGTCAATGAGCGTTCTGACATTTCAATATCATCCGACGGTGACTAATATTGATAGCAATAGGAATACGCATTCATTATTTAGAGAATGCATAAATAGACTGCAATTTATTTACCTCCAAAATTTCATCTGAAGTGTTTGCCATTATCAAAGGATCATTCGATTCATCTAACCATGGGCACTTAGCCATCATTATGGCTCTTACCGAACTCGCATTGCGATTGTAAAATTTATAGAGTTGATTCATAATAGGTACGTGTTCCGAATCTACTTCTTGATTGGCTTTATTCAGCCATAAGATAGACGTACTAACCATTTGAGCTAGCCAATGCAAGTCCCCGGATATAAGGTATTGGTCACTGAACCAAGTCCCAAATATGTCGTACGGCCGATTTATGACGCGACATCGCAAATGAGATTCAACTTTATGTAAAAATTAAAAAAGCGCTTCTGCATGAATTTATATAGCATACCTTTTCCATCTACTGTAAACACAGCTATTTCCCCAGACGTACTGTGTGGTGACCCGAAATGAACGCCAGATACCAAAAGTAAACTATCGCTTTGATTGAATTGTGAGTATTGTGTATATTTCCAATTGAATTTCTTCATGTTTTGCGAATATTTTTCCGTGCATGGATGACCGGCGTTCCAAATCTAAAATATGATTATAACAGACGCACGAGAAATGTTAGTGCGAAACTTGTCATGAACCTATTCAATAAATTAATTTTTTTATTCACTTTATCATACTCACAATAACGTAGCCATCTTTGGAACAAGTGGAAAACATTTCGCCATTGTGAGAAAAGCTAACGTGTAAGACTTGATGTACATGACCTTTAAGACATTGCGACTGAACGAAAGGTATTCCAAAAGTAAGGCGTTCATATTCACTTTTCCATGAAACGGCTCCTGTTGACATAAACATAATTAATAAGAAGTGTAACCACTTAAACATTTACATATTCGCTCACCTGGTTTTAAGGCGATGCAAGGATCAGTTTTGAAGTGTCGATGAAATTTTCTTTTCCAAAGATATTCATCGTTAGCAATTTCGTACCAACGACGACAAGTTAAGCCAGCGTTAAGAATGTCTTTAACAGGTAATAGCCAAAATATTTCTGTTAACACTAGCTGCGGCAATGTCCACCATAAACCACCCGCATTATCGTCATCATCATCTTTAACGTGGACTTTATCACTTTCACTCTTATTAACATAAATTTTTAGCTTCTTTGGAATGTTTGCTATCGCAGCGCTTTCGATGGAGTCCATTTCCAGTTTTTTTATGCAAAATATTTTTTATTTTCAACTCATTAAAACGATTTCTGACCGTGTTGCAAATTTTAAAAAATTTTTACACCGCACCCTTTCAGTTCCCCCATAAACAGTGGTTTAAATAATAATTTGCACGTAATAAAAAAACTTTTCCAGTAATTTTGTTATGCCAAACACCAAATACGTAACAGATCTAGTAAATAAAATCAGACGAACTTTCCATCTTTTTATACGCAAGCCTTAGGAGAGTTGTACGACATTTTACAACGCTTCAAATAGATATAACAGCTGTTTTTTTAAATATAAAAATAAACAATCAAAGCGCAACACAATACTTGCGTTATAACGATTAAGAAGTACAAAGTGATTTGCCGGCAGCATTGTCTGACCCAACAAAACTGGCTGAGGGGACAGTCAACAATCAAGATAATTAAGTTACCTCAATATTGAGCCTTTAACATAAAACATAACATTAATAAATAAAAAATAAGACTATTTTTTCATTTTCTCATAAAAAGGTTAATGTATTTTTTTATTTTTTAAACCATAAAAAAATTTTTGCTCTCAATAGTAGTGCATTAATTTTTCGCAAATTAAATGAATTTATCACGAACTTTTACAATATTTTTATACCGCCTGCTCACTGCTCAAAGTTGTGCGTATCTAGTATTCTTATTTCTTTTCATAGATTAGTTTAACTTTCTTGTAAACAAATACAATTTAAATCCGTCGACTTCCCGGCAATTTTAGTGCAGAAATTGCGATCACATATTTTTTAAATGGGCGTAGATTGGGAAATTAATTCATTACAGCAATAAAACTACTTCTTTTTAAAACTATTTTTTTTTTTTTTGGTTTTTTACTGCTTTGGTTTACATGGCCGTTAATATGCATATGTTTTTGCATTGGAGAATAGGAAATAGGTTATA